>SSHR01000251.1:0-19880 GCA_006518225.1 Fusarium neocosmosporiellum | reverse complement strand
AACTTGGTTACACTCAATACCCTTAAGCACATTACCAGACGTGACTTATACCCTCTTACTCAGACTATGCCCTGCACTCTCTGCCAACATAAACCCCAGCACGACCGGTTTATCCCTTGGGAAACACACGATCGTCACACCTATGGCTAAGAGGAAAAGGCCAGCTACCATCGAGAACGTAATTCTAATACCTTATCGCAGTCTTAAAGTCCATATGGCTATCAAATTTATTATAAATAAGAAGGAACTTAGATATATAGCGAGACTCCTCTTTCGGAAGGTCGGCATGGCGCTGGATAAGCATCTCGTCGGCATTGCCGAGCGGGATAGGAGAATAGAGATCTTAGAGGGCTAATTAGAGCATTTTCGACCGAAGAAAAGGAAGAAAGTGAAGCTAGGACCGAATGAACGATTTGCGAATATTAAAGCAATCTAGAAGACACGTGAACAGGTCAGGAAGCTAGGAAAAGACTATATAGATGACGTTAAAAAGAAGAGGATATGTCAGAAGGACCTTGAAGGTGAATTTTAGTTATTTTTAGATCATCCTGCCCAAAATTGATGTTATTGTGCGGTCGCAAAGGTTATGCCGTGATGGTGTTGTGAGGTGGCGGCTGATGGGTGACCCACGTTAGCCAAGATCTGGATCCTCTACTCATTCATGAATGCTTCGTCAGTATCCCCCATGAGGTTGGTGGTGAGGATTGCCACCCCTTGGAAGTATCTGCCCACGGGTTCACACACGACTTGGCCAGCAATTGCTCTCAAAATAATAGCGATGCAGAACCCTTGGCCCTCAGATGGTAAAGGGGCAGGACTAACTCAAGACGGCGCAGGAATATGCTGACGATTGCGTTTTGCTCCGGACTAACGTCGTTATCCCGTCTGTGGAGGAAGACGTCGGTCTCGTCAATCAACAGCACGCAGCTCCATCGATGGGCGATGTTGAGGACCTGCCTGACCTTCCCGTGGACCTCTTCGACTTCAGTGCCCAGCTCGCCGGCCGAGACGGCGCACAAGGGCCGATGCGATACCTCCGCAACTGCTTCAGAGGAAGAGACTATTCAGCAACAGGGGAAAGCTGGTCATGTCGAGCGTGTTGCGAGAGATCCCTGTTACTGGATAGTCCTCTTTAAGCTTCAAAAGATACACCAATTGACTGAAAGATCGTTTGTTCTAATGGTTGTTTGCAAAATTAGTATAGACTCACTGTGGAGCGCTGTAGAAGGCTGGCTGCATCTCTTCGGTCAGCAGAGTGCAATACACACTAGTGACATACACCGATACAAGCACTAAACGAAGACCCTAGAAGGGACATGCTAGTGGCTCCTCGACAAGTCTTCGTTCTAAGATTGGGTCAAGCTAGGCTCCTCTAAGAAAGTGTTATGGCTCTACGGCGACACTGGCTACGACAAGTCTGTTCTTTGCTGCCGCGCAATTCGTCACGTCGAACTCGACCTTAGGCGCCGGTCTGGGCGCCATGTCTAAGCGGCTTCCTACTTCTACGACTATAGCGACGAACTAGAATCTCTCATGACCGTGTGCTGCAATCTGGCTGACAGCTTGTTCCGTCAAAAGTATAAACGGGGAGACCAAGTTTCCAACATGATCCATGACTTTACCAATACTAAGCCCAACAGTAACATGCTCCAGGACTTCATCGAGGCAATCGTGAAAGAGCTTGGGACTACTTACCTTTTCCTCGACGGCCTGGACGAAGTCTTACACGACGAACAACGGAGCCAACATGCCATCCAGACACTCAAGTTTTGTCTCTCCTTGACCACCAAGAAGGGCGCCGACGTCAAGGTATGGTGCAGCTCGCAGGACCGCCTTGATATTCGCCAAGCCGTAGAGAAATGCGAGCACTGCACTTGCTTGCCCCTGGCTAATGAACACGAGAGCGATGTCCGGATGGTCATCAACGAGGCGTCCATACGGATCTTGGGTGACAACGGTGATGAGAAGAAGCAGAAATGTCTGCTTAAGATTTTAAATACTGTCAAAGGGAATTTCCTCTGGGCCACCTTCGCCATAGACTCGATCGAGCGGGCTTGCGCGGCTGGGCAGCTCCACAAGTTCGTCCAAGATTTGCCGCCCAACTTTGAAGACTATCTCCGAAGGAAGATCAGGTACATCAAGCCTGACTCGTACAAGATACTCAGGTGGGCACACGCCATCGTTCTTTCACGGCCACCGTCATCTTCAAAGGCCTGGGCGGGTTCACTCATGTCCGACATTGCTAATGTGAGCCTTTCCACAGTCAAGTCCTATCCTGCCTCGTCTACGCAAAACGCCCTCTTTCGCTCGAGGAGCTCTGTGAAGCGATACGGGACCAGCTCTACCCTGATCAGATCAAAGATCAATGCTCTCCGTTCATCCGCATAGAGCCAGTGTCAAAGTGTCTTGTGGCCAAGTCCATGTGCAGCATCTGCCACACCTCGGTCCGGCTTTTCTTCAAGCGAAGCCCCAACATCCTTCAGTCAGAAGATCAGCGCAGTCGCAAAGCTGGCGAAGACGTCTCCATCTCTCCTCGTACCCTTGCCGATGCTACGCTGCGGTACCTTCAACAGCCGCGGTATCGACACCTTGTACGCCCGCAAAACTCGGGTGTTCTGACTACTTTCATGACGGGCCGCTCTTCAGATGGCCGTTCGAATGTCATCAGCCACCGCTTCCTCATTTACAGTGCCAAAAATTGGGCCACCCATGTTGATGAATTGTATCAGTGGTATCGCAAGGTCAGCCCCGAGAGTGTGGACATGCTCTGGAGAGGTGTGCATAAATTTGTTCGCTCAGACATCTTTGGTACCTGTCTCCAGATCCAGAGTCTCATCGCCCAAGGTACGGGACGTGATAGCATCACGACACCAACTCGTCGTTGTGTATTATACGGCATGCTAACTCTTATACAGCCAAGTTCTCAGACTGGTATGCGGATGACGATGGAGAATGCTACTACCAGGGCAATGTCAATGACAGGAAAAAGAGACTATACTTCATGAACGGCCTGCCACGGTGCTATACCAGGCGTGCGGACGGTGAGATCCTAGACAAACAATACCAGGAAGCCATGGCCGAGTGGGCGTACTTCCTGAGGTCAGAGTCGGCCATCTATGGCAATCTCCCCGGCGAGATCTCCAAGTGCCAATGGCCAAGTCTCGGGAAATCCAACTTTATGCATCAAATCAAGAGCCCGACCCGGACAGGACTGAGAAATGGCCATCCGACTGTCGCCAGCTTGTCATCTTCTCCCTCGATCCATTGACATATCAGGTCCATCGTCGGTTTCGTTTCGTCTACCAATGGGCCGGCAAACTCTTCAACTCCCCGCCCGTCATACACCCAACGCATGCTCTGGCCATCTGGCCTCTCGGAGGGGATGAGATCCTCTTTGTTGACTTGGCCGGTTCTCCCAAGAAGGCGTATTTCATCTGGCCTCTCTCTACTTCCGCCCGAGACTTACACCACATCTCTATCCAGGCCAAGTTCTCAGACTGTGGTCAGTTCTTGCATTTGGCCTGTATCGACGGGCGTCGGGACAACAACAACAGCACGCAGCCGAACGATGGCGAGGCCGAGACTCTGGGTAGGCTAAGCCAGCTATACCTACGCGTCTCTACGTATCGCCTGTCGGGGAGTAAACCGGCAAGGAGTCGGCCTAGGCTAGTATACGGGGCCACGGTGCGGCTGAACTGGCAACTGCTGTGCGAAGGTGGTCACGGCCGACTACCAGCGTCGCCACTCTCCTACACGATAACCTGGACGGCGGACCACGTCTATGCCACCGAGAGCTACAGGATCCTCCGCGTGTACCGATTGCCCCTCTACCGCGGAGTCGAGAAGCGTGATCTCGGCCAAGACGCGCAGCTGCCGGACTCCGATGAGAAGAGAAGCGCCCCGGGCTTCGGTTCCGATACTGATTTGAAAGAACAAAAGCCAGCACGGGTAGCCTTCACTAACGAGGCGAGCATCTTCCTTCCGAACTCAGCAAGCAGACGCTCTATCTCCTTCTTCCCGGCACCCGACGACAAGACAGACAAGAAAGGCAAAGGAAAGGCAAACCCCTTCAGGGAGAGGAGCGAGGGGAGAAAGGTCGTCGCCACGGCAGTCATCTCACCCGAGGATAGCTTCGCCAACAAGGTACAGCAGCCCTACCTCGGCCCCCCGTAAGTGGTGCACCTGACTGCCGACGAGTTCGGGTCGTGGAAACGACTCACCGAGGATGACTGCAACTCTGGGACGGGGGAAAGCGCGACAAGGTGCGGAGTGGCGGACACCAGAGCGATCGGGATCACATCGCCAGAGGGTGAGGCCTATTATGGGCTGCTGAAGGTGCATGAGATCTTCTTCGAGGGTGACGGGAAGGGGGACAAGGACGAGGGCAAGGACGAGGATGAATAAAGATAGAAAGGTCTCGGTAGAAGTAAACAGTAATACAAAGTTGTTCACAAGCTAAAGTTGTCTCTCACTGAATCATTGGCACGCGGTACTCCCTACAGTGGAGGTGAAGATATGAACCCACCCCTGAGACACCCCTGAGAGTTGAATCTCCCAACCACCAACTATCCCGGTCATATCGTCGTTGTATCAAGTCGAGGCATTAGAACGCCCCGAGAGGTTCATTACCGATACAAGCTTGTCCTCATATATTCCGAGGCTCCGGCGTCGAGACCAAAGTGAGGTCAGGGGAGGTGGTGTAAGTCGAGGTTGACCCGCTTTTCCCAACGTCTTATATGGACGTCATGCCATGGTTATCTTGCTTAAAACAACTTCCGATTGCCTAGTCAATGGCTTTTTGACCAATTTTGAGACCTTCAATGACTATATTATCGAATAGCGACCCTGAATCATACCAGGAGGCCATTATGACGTCCTGGCTGGGTTCAGGCAGACGCCCACCCTGTCAGTCTCTCGTGTCATTGGCTGGCTCGAGGCTGGCCCAGCCAACACGGCTGTGGCCTGAGGACGCTAGTTCTCACTGAGGACTCCTTGATATAAATTGCTCCTCCTCCTCCATCCTCCTCCCCTCCTGTTCTTCTCCTTCTTCCTTTCTTTCATCACATACATACAACTCACCATCGAGTGACATCACATCAACCCCCTATCAAGACTATATATACTCTTACATATCCATCATGGTTTCTTCAGGCAGTGTCTTCTCTGCCACTCTTCAGGAGATCACTAACACCAAGCTTGATGAACTCTCCAAGAGACGTTCCCGCTTCGAGGAGGCCAAGGCTTCCATCCTTGCCTCCATCCAGGTCGAGGATGATGCCGTCAAGCGTGTCATGACCTTGAGCGATGGCGTCAAGAAGTGCTTCGACATCAAGCTCGACAAGGCCGGCAAGGTCATGACCGAGCAGACAAAGCACGAGGCATTGGAGACTGAGCTCAAGAACCTCGATCGCTTCCTCGACCAGGCCAAATGTGACCCGTCAGTCTCCTCCAAGATGCTGGATGCCTGGCAGCAGTCCCTCCTTCGTCACCTGGACATGCAGTCCCTTCGATTCCAGTACGCTTCTTTATACGCGCAGCTTGTCACCGAGTGGCTGTCGGGTGATAAAGAAGAAGAGGGCGCCGCTGGTGATGATGTCGAGATGGGTGAAGCCTTTGAGGTTGTCGGTAGCGCGGCCAAGTTGGAGTCCCGGATGAAATGGGAGGGCATGGCCTTTGAAGCAGCTGACGTTGATGAAACTGCACTGAAGCAGTATCTGGATCACCTTTTTGGCGTTGACAACAAGCACAAGAAAGATGTTGCCAGCGCCCTGAAGAAACTCCGCAAGGCTGTGTATGCGTTCGAGGCGAAGCTGTCGACTCCCAACCAGTTCGGCGTGCATACCTTGGGGTGGGTCATTAGAGGGCTCCTATCGTCTGACCTTCTCTCCGACGAGAAGCGAGAGGTTCTCAGAGACTTTGAGGGTAACCACATCATCCTCAAAGAGATTGCAGATGTCCTCGACATGCGCATCAGCGCCCTGGGTTCATGGAACTGGAACTCTGACGCCGTTCCCCTCGAGATGAGGCGAAAGATCAGTGGCATTTATAATGTCCACCTTCAAGAGGATCTCCTCAACGCCATGTTCCTTCAATACATCGGTGTCAAGTGGAGTGTCTTCTTCAAGGGTGTCTTCGAGGACTTTCGTCGCTCCGAAAGCGCCTGGAAGTCTACGCGTGCTGATATCCCAAAGATCGACAAACGAAGACTGGGCTACTACCTCGGGCCACTCTCCGATTCTCCCTCGCTGCAGTCTTCCAGGACCAAGATATACAACACCAAGTTCTTCATGACTCAGCTCATGGACAACGAGCATCAGGGCACGGATGTCGCAGAGGGTGAAGAGGAGGCAGACTACGAGTCCTTTTCAGCTGTCAGTCTCAAGCGAAAGACGACGGCTAGAGCGGCAGCGGGACCCGTACGACACCGAAAGGTATTGGCGAGTAAGGCTTGTCGCAAATCGGTGCCATCAACTTACGGGGTGCAGATACTTTCATACAGCGAGGACGAAGACGAAGACGAAGATGAAGATGATGTCGATTTCGACGATAGTGACGATGATGAGAACGATAGGTCAGTGGGAGAGAGAAACCCAATGACTCTCAAGCAAGATCTGTTGCATCTGTTGTCAACAGAGATCAACATCAACACGCAGCTCTACGGTGAACTGACGGCCTTCCACTCCGTCTTTGAGAACTGGAACTCCCTCCTCCCGCACCAGACCGTGTACACGATCCTCAAGTACTTTGGCGTCTCCGAGACCTGGCTTGGCTTCTTCAAGAAGTTTCTTGAGGCTCCTCTAAAGTTTGTCGATGACGAGAATGCGACTCCGCGCCAGTGGCGACGAGGAGCTCCGACTTCACACGTGCTAAGCGACGTCTTTGGCGAGGCGGTTCTGTTCTGTCTCGACTTTGCTGTCAACCAGTCAACTTCTGGAAACAGACTCTGGAGGGTCAAGGACGACGTTTGGTTCTGGACCCACGACCACAAGCTGGCCGTCAAGACGTGGGAAGTTCTGGACGAGTTCAAGACCATCACCGGAACCGAGATCAACCCCGCAAAGAGCGGTACCATCCGAGTTGCCAAGAACCGCGACATGACGCTTGCCATCGACGAGTCCCTCCCCAAAGGCGAAATTCGCTGGGGATTCCTACGCCTCTCGCCGCAGACGGGAAGGTTTGAGATTGACCAGAAGATGGTGGATGCGCACATTGACGAGCTTCACAAGCACCTTCACGACAAGCGCAAGAGCATCCTCGCCTTCATCCAGACTTGGAACTCGTACGCTGCCACATTCTTTACTTCAAACTTTGGCAAGGCGGCAAATTGCTTTGGTCGGGAGCACGTCGACAACATGCTCTCTAGGCATGAACGTATCCAGCGGCAGGTCTTTTCCAAGCTGTCTGAGGATGGTGAGGAAAAGGTGTCCAGTGTTGCCGAGTATCTGAGGGGGGAGATGAGCCGACGCTTCGGCATCGACAACATCCCTTACGGGTTTCTCTACTTCCCCGTCGACCTTGGAGGTCTTGATCTGCAATCGCCTTTCGTTTCTCTGCTCCAGATCCGCGAACAGGTGTACAAGTCCCCATTGGACCCCGTCATCGCCTTTGAAGAGGTCGAAGTCGAGTCATACAAGCGCGCTGAAAAAGCCTTCCTCAACGGAAGCATCGTAAACAAGCGCTTCTCCCTCGACGACCCAGACTGGAAGCCCAAGTCGGAACACGACCAAGAAAACTTCATGCCCTTTGAAGAGTACATCCGTTACAGAGAGGACTTCAAGTTCCACCACTACCGCAGGACCAAGAAGCTGCGCAGCGTGTTCCGTCGGCTGATGACGCGTCCCGAGGAGAAGAGCATTGAAAAGGACGACGGAAAGGTGTGCATGGCTCTTGATAAGCTGAGTGGTTCGGCCAAGATCCGCAGCTGGCACAGTATGGAGCCGTATTGGAGGTGGGTGGCCATGGTGTATGGGCCAGAGGTGGTTGATCGGTTTGGGGAGTTGAATATTGTTGATTCGGGGCTTTTGCCTATGGGCATGGTGAGTTTGTTCAGGAACAAGCGTGTCAAGTGGTAGATACAGTCGGTCAACACCTGATGAATCAGGATGGATATTTTTGGAGGTTCATTTCAGCTTGGACTTGTTTATGTTTACGCAAAGTGCTGGTCCTATCACAGGTTTCTTTCAAAGTTTCTATCAGATTGTGCAATAAATCGAAAAATTGTTTATACATGCTCGTGCCGCCTCAAGCAGCACCAACCCTCCCTCTTCAACTTGAGAACAAATTATCAAGATGCACTGCTCTTAACAGTATCCTCAACATTGGCCAAGACGCTCAGCATCGGCCACGGACGTCGTCAGGGTTGGCGTAGCAGGTTCCAACGCCATCGGCGCACTGGAAGCCGCTCTGGGCAATCTTCTTGCAGGCGGCCTCCCACTCCTTGCCGGCGATCTTGTCCTCGGCGGTGATCTGGGTGCATCGTCCAGAGGGAGTGTCGTAGGCGGCACCACCCCACTTGAGGGGCATTAGCTAGATTCTGTATGAGGGAAGATGTTGACATACCTCGTACTTGGAGTCGTTGTAGTCAGAGCAAGCGTTGGTGGTCACGCGCCAGTTGTAGCTGTCGCCGTTGTGGCAGGTGCACGAGTCGTGCAGATCGGCCGCACTATAGAAGAAGTCAGTGTATGGTTCTTGTAAGTGATTGAGTGTTTCTTACGCCAGAGTAAGGAAGAGGAACACGCTAAGAGTCTTGGCCAGCATCTTGAATGAAGAGTATCCTTGGTTGATGAAACTGAGAGCAACGGATGATAGTCTAAACGAGTGACTGATAACGAATTAATGAATGAATGAATGAGAGTCGGTAGTTGTAAGCACAATATTAATGAATGTCTTGGTAAGAAGCAACACAACGAGAAGAAGACCAACAACTTATATCACAACCAAATGCCTCCTTCCCTTTTCTCTCTTCTATCACTCCTATAATACAGCCTATTAACGCCAAGACCAACCCCCATCTTGAACTTATGAACCCACGCGCCTGAAACACCATGATGACGCACGCATCAACGACGTCTAGATGAATACGAGCCTCTGAAACCAGATAATCGACGAATACAGCAACGGCCTTTTCCGAGACTGTCACATTATCCTCCAATCTGGAAACTCCCATCCCACATTCTCATTAATCATCTGATCTTGGCCAACGGCGATTCCGGCCATAGCGTCCATCGAGTTGTCGCATAAACCCGTTACAGGGGGTTTAAACTTTAAATCGACCTTTTGAACCGCCGCATCCTTGCTGCACTTGAAACCCCGGAGGAGCTTTCTCCGTGTGGGGACAGAGCATCTCGGTGACGAAATGCAGGACCGTGAGTGGCCGCCTTGCTGGGCAGAGTGTTACAAGACGTTGACATTGTAAATGGGGATCCGTCATCCCTTTCATCCCCGAACTACTACCGGAACTCTATCTTTGAGTTTGCATGGGGGAGTTTGCATGCAACGTTGTCTATCACGGGGAGGCCGATGCCTGTGACAAATGGGGGGGTTTTGGATTGCATCTTGTGATAGAAAGTCGTACTATCGTGGATGATAAAAGGAACTGGGAGACCGGCTTCAGAGTTGAGTTGGCACAACGCTCACAACCCACTCACACTCTTTAAGCTTCGTTCTATTACTACGCTCGTTGACGTGCATTACACATTCACTCTTTGATCAGAGACTTTGTCTTCACTTACATTCTTTATCAACAAATTTACTCAAAAACAACCATCCAACATGCTTCCCTCTGTTGCTCTGACTCTTCTCGGCCTCCTCTCGGCCTCCAACGCTGCTGCCACCAAGCGAAGCCTCTCCCCCGACGACGTCATCGTCCTCGCCAACGATGGCACCTCGCAGATCATGAAGGCTGCCGAGTTTGACGCCCTCGAGAACAAGCCTGCCGCTCCCGCTGCCGTCAAGGGCTCCTCCAAGCTCCGCCGCCGTGCCTGCGAGAAGTCGAGCGAGGTGCAGGTCACTTCTGACAAGGAGTTCCTCAACTGGGACATTGCTATCTCGCCCGTCGTCAGCAGCACTGGCGGCAAAGCCTCCGTCACCGTGTCTTCCGGCTACTCCCTCTCCAACTCTGTCTCTGTCGGCTCGTCCTTCTCCGTCAGCGCCCTTGAGGGAGTCCTCGGGATGTCGCTCTCCGTCGATTACTCCGAGACCTGGAGCACCAGCCAGGACCAGTCCCTTACCTTTGAGGTCCCCGCTGGCCAGCACGGCGTCATTGTCAGCCAGCCCTACGTGCGCCGCGTCGAGGGCAACTACCTCGACGGATGCACCGATGACTGGAAGAAGACCGGCTTTGTTTCTGACAGTTATGAGAGCCAGAGCTACGGCGAGCTCCAGTGGGTCAAGGGTCTCATTCGACTTTGCAACAGCACCGAGTACCCTATCCCCTACTGCAACGGTGAGGGTAGCCACAAGTAAGCGGCCGTGCGGGTCTTTTGCAAGTAACGTTACGGGTTGGAGAGTTGGGGTTTGAAATTATGCAGAGTTGTGCAGGAGGGATCTTAATACTAGATGTATTATAAAGTGTGCAGTTGAATAGAGGTGGACTTGCGATTTTCGTTTTGTGGCTTGCAATGGCATGGACATTCAATGGAATAAGAACAGTTGTAGAGACAATAGGGTTTATTCCATATTTCCCGTCCCTTGCAGTGCTGAAAAGGAGATGAGGTAGTTGTGAAGCGTGACATTACGCGATTTCCTCAGTCAAGGCCCAGTGTCTCACCGTCTTCATATCCCACCTCGGGAGACATGCAAGAGACAGACAATTCCATGTCCGACAAGGCTATTCAAGGCAAAAATAGAAAACCGGTGCCCCGAAAAGGGCAAAAAGAACAGCTTTTGCGTCATCCGGAATTCGAATCCGAGCCTCAACTTCTCTTTAATGGAAGAGTTGAATCCTAACCCCTAGACCAATGACGCTCCTTGCGCAACATGACTGTGTGATCATTACGCCCAGAAATTCCAGCTCATGAAGCGAAAGACTGAGCAGAGGCAACGGAGAAGTTAGAGTTTGTAGTGTACGACAAGGGCCCAGGCCCAAATAAACCACTCTCAGGTAGTGAATTTAGAACACCTACCCTGTTGGAAAACTTTGAGATTAAAAAGATCCCATTCACTGCAAAACTTGTAACAGATATACATATGCATTCAGTCGTTCAACCACAAAAGCCAAGGCCCCATTACCACTCAAGCTTTTTCGCATCCTCTCCACAAGCCAAACCAGAACATAGAGCATCATCCTCCTCTGTAACTTTTGCCATGACTTGACGGGCTGGCCATATCTCGTTTCCTTTCTTCTGTTCCAAAATACGGTGCTGATTGACAATCTGGCGTAGCTGGTTCTGGAAGGAAACAAGACTGTGGTCCCCTTTGTCGTAGGCATCGCTATCCAGCAGTTTACCAACATTCAGCCTCTGTTGCAAGTTGATGGAAAGTTGTTTGTCGTCGTTCAGGATGCGCTTATGCACTTCAACCTCCGTATTCAAGTCTTTCTCGCTGATGCCGTTGTGTCTGTACACTTGGTACTCGAGAGAGCATTGTGTCGTAGAAGTTGGCACAAATCGAACCATGTAAAAGAGACGAGGCCTATTATGGTTAACTAGGGGATTCTTAAACTCTGAAAGGCAAATGAATACTTAAGTCATGGTAATGTAAGCGTTTGGGAAGCAATACTGGCTAACGCCACCTTGGCTTGTCTCTTTGGCACGAGGGCTGGTTGCAACAGCACTGTATTTGCCGGCCAGAGTCTTCCAGTTACACTCGCCGGTTGTTTCCCAAGTATGACTGAACCGGTAATCGTCAAGGTTGGCTGTCTCAGATACAAACCGACCAATGCCCGGAATGGCAACAGGCTTAGGCAGTTCGAGGCTCCGAGAACCCAGGTTCACCCAGATGAATCCAGTTGCATCAATGTGAACCTGGACAGGAAAAAGACCATTCTTTTTGGCGTCAAACTTGGAGATGTCTTGATAGCCCGGAGCTTTAGCAAGGTTTCCATTGAGGCCATAAGACCAGCCGTGATATTGGCAAGACAGCACACCGGAGGACTTTCCTTGATCTTTAGTTACGACAGGAAAGGCACGGTGCCTGCAAACGTTGTGGAAGCCATTGATGATGCCGTTGCTGTTTTGGATCAGGAAGAAATGGAAGCCAGCCTCCTGAAAGCGGATATATGTGCCGGTTTCGGTGAATCTCAGCTTGTGAGAAACAAGGATCCAAGACCTTGAGAAGATGGCTCGTCTCTCCAGCTAGTAAATCTCCTCAGAAATGTACCATTCCGATGAGAGGCCTCCTGACGTCCCGGTCACATTGGGGATTCGTGCGATTCTAGCCACATTTGCCCGATACCTTATGAACAAAGCGACGACAGCAAGAACCGCAGCCAGAATAATGAAGGGAGGGACTTGAGAGACCATGGCGTATAGGAATAATCGTGCAGGGATTTGAACATGGCGTGCAATCACAGTTTCTTCTCCAAGGTAGGTAACATATCTATATGTCTAGACCTATGAATAGCACGGGAGATTATCCACGGCATTCTGCGGCACCCGACATCCCAGGACTATCGCAGGGCGTCGGTCGAGGTTGTCACCTGACCGGCAAACCGGCAAAACGGCCATTGCCGTTGCCGTCAAACCACGGGACACGGCACTAACTAATGCCGTGCTAGAGATAGGACAATGCATCCATTTCGGGCCGGGCCAATGATTCGAACTGGCGAACATGCAGAGGAGCGTCCAGAACAGCTGAATACCTAACTCTCTTAGGCAGTTGCCTGTATCTCCTTGGCGTAGATTAACAATCCCTTTCGCTTACATTAAACCAATTGCAAGCATTCCTCCAGAATCAGCCCATCGACCCAACCCTTTCCTGATACGAAATTATACACGGCATAGACACTTGATGAGTTTGGCAGCTACGGCAAAATCGAGCTGGCTAGTTCACCCAGGGATCTCGCTTCCAAGTGCTCGAGGGTCCTATCCAGCTTGCCGGCTGGCCTCCAAGATTGCGCACAACTACGTCTCGTTTTGACTGCTCACCCGCGAGAGCAGCCTTGTAGTGCTCCATCTTGTCCCAGTACAAAGAAAACAGTACACTGTACAGCGGAGGCACTGTACAGCGGAGGCTGGCTGGAGATGGGATCCGGGTTCGAGAAGCTCTCGCTCGTCCAAGAGACCATGCCATGAGCACCCCAGATCTGAGGCATGTCGGAAGCGTGATTCTAGGAATGCAGATTACGAACCTTGTCAGTGAGTGACATGTGCGTCATGAGCAGGTAGTCCATGTGGAGCTTGAGCGGCTCAGATGTCTCGGGGTGAAGAGAAGGATATGCCACCACTGTGACAACTCGCTTTGGAGGTTGATGAACCTGACTGGTCATGATGAATGAACTATTGCGACTCCTTTGTCGCCTTGGTTCGAAAATCTTCTCTTTTCTCCTTGTAAATATTGGAGCCCACGCCACTCGTATTCTTGGCCATCACTTGCCACCTCCACGTCGTCGTATGGTGCTATAGTAGTGTGGCCATCTGAAGGTCAAAGATAAGGAGCAGATACGTGTTGCTCGGCAGTAGCATTGAGCGGTTCGCCGGCCACGAGTCGGCGTATGGATGTGTCGCTCGGATGGACGGAAAGAGAGGCGATGATCCGTCGGCATAGGGGACGGCATAGAAGGAGAATTTGGAGCCGATCACGTTATGGGGCATTTACGGCATGGGTGGCCGTGGCTACGGGGTCACTGATAGCCGTTATCGTCATGGATGGATATAGATACCCATCACCAGGACGATAAGGTTGTCTGGCAAACTACAATTCTCAACAAGAGTATCAGTTTCAATAACCTACCAACAGCCTACCAACATGGCACAGACCTGGCCGTTTTCACTCTTCTTTTACCGCGGCAGCGGTGATGCACAGCCAAAGATCAAAACAACCCAAAGGGCTTTACCAGCATCTTGGTACACTTCCCCGGAAATGTACCAGCTTGAGCACCAAGCCATTTTCAGCAGAAGATGGATGCTTATCACACACCTAGTGAGATTCAAGCACCCTGGTGACTGGCTGAGATACGAAGTAGCCGGTTTCGACTTTATTCTCTGCAAGGATGGATCTGGCATCAACGCATCCCGCAATGCATGCCCGCACAGTGGTTCTTCTCTTGTTACGGAAACACAGGGCCAATCCACCTCCTTCACTTGCAACTGTCATGGCTATGTGTATGGTCTGGACGGTCAGCTTGTCAAGGCACCAAGCCGCCAGGACCTGGAAGCAAACCCGTCCAAGGACGGCCTCCTTCCCGCCAGCAGCCACGTCGATGCCAAGAGATTTGTCTGGGTCAATTTGAGCGCCGACCCAGAACCCTGGGACAATGATTTCGAGGGAGTCGACAGACAGGCCCGGTTCAACGACATTGACTTTTCCGATTACGTCTTTGACCATACCTGGGGGTGTCATTTCATCTTCGATGAACGTGTGCTGGCAGAATCGAAGACTGAGTGCCAAAATTGCGTACAAGACCAAAGGAGGGACGTCATTTGTGTTCAACGAGCTTCTTCCATGAGCACGTATATTGTGATGGCCTCCTCAACCAGTTCCAAAGCTTTGTATGGGGTGCCCCGGAATGTACCTAGAGGGGAAGCATCAGAGACTGTGTGCGTGTACAGAATGGTCAGAGAACTATACTCGAGATTGATAAGAGGTTCGTGCGGAGTCGAGGGCGCGAGGGCTTCACCGTCGCTCCAATCATTTCCTTGCTCCGAATTGTTGTAATCGGATGCACCTTCTGGCACCACGTCGTCTTGTTGCCTATCAAGCGATGTAGAACGGTCACTTGGGCTTATGCGAATTTCCCGACGTGGTAGGTCTATGATGGTCTCAGTGTTGGACATTCCCAGGTTGGGTTGTAAGTGGTACCTAACTTATCGCAGCAACTAATTCCTTCAACTGGTTTTCGATCCTGTTCAGCCGCTGATCATGCTGAAAATATTAGCATTTCCAACCCTCCAACTATCATCTGTGGCATACCGCACTTACCACGGCTGTTGGCGTGCCATCCCTCCTTTCCACGGGGAGACGACAGGCACGGTGACGCCCGGTTACGTACGAGCATCTTTGATTCAACCGTGTGCAGATGGAGCACTCCGGCTGCTCTCCAGGGCATTTAGTCTTTTTTCGACTGTAACAGACTCAGTATAGGTGTCGCCCAGTGACTTCCGGGGTGGTTTCCAACCGGCAATTCACACATGCCAGTTTAATCCGCCTATGAGCCCCAGGTGCAGCCTCATTAGCGGGAGAGGCAGGGCTATCCACCATATCTCCGAAGTCTAGAGGCGAGCTATGGGAACCTGGGGATTATGGCACACTGCGGTAAGGCTTTGCAGATGCCTATACTGTCGGCAGGCCCAATTATTTTAGCCATGTATCAACAAAACCTCTTGCATACTCGGGAACAAGAACTCACATTAGAACGTAGGCACGTTCCTACGTCAAAGAGAATAACAATCCGCCTCGTACTTCGTCCACAAAAGACATTCAGGACCGATTCTGTTTGGAGTAATGATGAAATAAGGGCCTAATTGCGAGGCGCAGCGTATCCTGTCTACCCGAGCAAGGATCGTTGTGTAGGTAGCCCAGAGCTTCATATGACCATATGATTGCTCGAGTATGCGGGGAAGAAGGACAGGTCGGGGAGATAAGTGTTGTGACTTAAATCGTGTCTAGCACGTGACCCGCTTAGACTCATTTTCGTTCCTCAGTCCCAGCCCCGCTCAATTTAGATCTGTCGAGGTTTTGTGACGGACGCAGGTCATTCATCTTGTCCATGATTCTTACCACTAGCTTCTGTTAACTTCTATTGGAACAAATACGCTCTGAAGTAGTTTGTAGACACCAAGTATTTAGCTGCCGGGCGGTACACATACAGGGACTTTTCTCTTTATCCTGACGAGCCCTGTAAAATGGTTGAAGGAACACAAGTCAATACGAAACAGACAGTGAATTCCAAAGGTATCTTCTCTCGTTAGTGTCAGTATTTAATTGAGGCAGACGTGGGAACCTGAATTCTGTATGAGACGGGATATCAAGCATATGTTGGTGGTTTTGGCAAGACACCAGGACTAAGGAATCACAAGAGAGCTGGTTTTACCCGGGACCCTTTCCTTAGATAACCAGAGATTGGCAAAGTGTATGCCACAGGAAATTAGAGGCGATAGTAAGTCCTTTGATGTTGGCTTAACTGGGACATGCCGACTTTCACTCTCCTCTATGGCCGATGTGGTTCACACCTTCATAGTCACCTTCTCCCCTTTCTCAGCTGGCACCCCTCCTTCTATCCCAAGAGTACGATTAAGATTCTATGTGTGTCATTACCTTTACAACTTGCTAGTTATTGGCTGAGACGGCCTATGTCTGAATGTTTAGTTATCATTATATAGGCACTAACCCGCGCGGTTTAGAGCAGACTACTCGCACTATAGTCTAAAGCTAAGTTATAGAAAAGGCATATTATTAGGCAATACTAATATAACTTAATTAGAAGTTTATTATTAAGTATATTAATTTCTAATCCTAAAGCTAGAAAGCCGCCCCTATGCTGTAAAGCAAGTCATATATCGGTAGGTACGTCACGCGACCAATGGGTGACGACAGAAGGCAGCCAGTGGGGCACCCAAGTTGAAGAAGCTGATCCTCGGTGAAAGGGATGACAACAAGGAGTTCATGAAGGCCATGCGCGCCTTGGGCAAGGAGAGGCAGGCCATGACGATCACTCTGGTCAGTCGACATGAGGCAAAGAAGTGGGGAGACTGGGAGTTGGTGGTGAGGAAGACCAACTACAAGAAGGGCCGCAAGCAGCCCGACTCGTTTTGGTAGGCGATTGTCGACGTGGTAGGACGAGGGCAGGCCCTCATCTGTCAAAATGCCATCCTTCGCGCGGGCGTGATGGGATAGATTTACCGTGTTTTGCGGCATTCTGGTAATGCCGCCGTGTGAAGATACCCCGGTGTGTTAGCTATTACTGTGAACGATGCGCTCTTTTAAGAAGAAGGCACCACTATAAATGAATCATTAGCAGCAACGATGCGTCTCATGGTGATCTTGAGTGCATGTGAATCAGGTACTAACCCACACGAAGTCGGCATTGACCAGCGTATCTTGGACAGTTCGAGAGTCAGTCATGGCATTTACTATTCAGAGTCCTTTGTTCTGCTATGCCAGTGTAGTTTCTTTTTCGACCCGTCATTAACATGCTGTTTTTCTAAACCAACCCTTTCACACTCGTGAGGTTTCTAATAAGAGGACCAATCTACCCAAAGCACATGAGTATAAAACGCGTGCGAATGCAGGCAGAAACCATCACGACCCTAAAAACCGCCATATCAAGTCATCTCACACAGATGCAATGTAAAAAAGAGTGCAAAAGGAGAAGGAAAGGAAGAGAGAGAGGGGGGGGGAGCAATAGGGTATCCTCAAAAGCCCAAACTCCATCTTGTCATCCGGGCAAGACACTGTTCAAAACCAAACCAACTACGCACCCCCCGGGAGAAAAGGAACGAATTTGTTTACAGTGAGGTAGACGGCAGCCGGCTGCTTGCGAAGCGATATCAAGTCCTCCAGGTAGATGTAGAGTCGGCAGAGGACATATGCGAAGCAGGTAATGGTGATGGGGATGACGACACGGAGCGGGACTTCCATGTGTGGATCTTGATTGTCTGATAGATTCCTCCATACTCTGACTCGTTCTGGGAACCTTGCCAGTCATCTGCGCATCCGATCTGTTCGTTGTGTAGCGGTTTGCTGTGATTCGGTATCTGGTTGGTTACTCCGCTCCTCTGGCGGCATGTCAGCAAGTTCAACATCGGGCTGTGCTGGCTTCTGATTCTTGGTCCGGTTGAATCTCGCCATTTCGATGGAATAATATACGCCCCCGTACGCGCTGAAGGCGGCATGGTAGGTGCTGCTGATCCTCCACAGCATTTTCTCCATCTCGGTGGGAAAGGTAAAGTTCCAGGCCAGCACAAAGATGATGCTGAACCCAACTAGGACCAAGGCTGCCCATGGGGTATAACGCCGGGCAGGGCATAGCCACATATCGGAGGGGATTCGGTCCCAAGGGCGACGGGTGATGGGCCGAGCGACCAGGTTGACTCGTAGCTTGTGTGCTAGGGTGACGTAGTAGTTCCAGTGGGCGTCGATGCCGAATTGTTTCCGGTCAATGAATTCCAGTGGCGTACGATAATAAGTATCCTCGAGGTCAGGATGTGTCTGATATACTTGTCAGTTCATGTTTTGTGTGGTTACTGGAGTAGACCAACTCACATTCTGCCGGGCGTATGAACGGACTTGTTCAATGGTTCTGTCGTCCTTAGTCTCGAGATATTGGGGTTTTGTAATCGATGGCTTGTGATACCACAACACCCACAGCATAAAGGTGATGAAACAAAAGGAGAGGGTGGTCAGCTCCAGAGTCGTTATGGGATACCCTTGACGGACCCGAGAGATCTCCTTGACGATGAACCAGATGGCCTGAAACAAGGTAATGACACTGAGGGTGTAAGCTTTCAGCCATGCTCAAAACATGTCGTGCAGGGCTTACCGTGACAGAGTATCGGCAGAGTCACGCTCCGTGATATCGAACTGTTCAGGATCGAGAAACTCAACATGGTCGTGGGTGACGAGATAATGCAACTGCGCAGCATTGATGGGGAAGGTTTTGCTGTCTTTGATGGAATAGTCGGGGGCTGTGAGGTGGACGCAGCCCATGTCGAAGAAGAAGGCGTGTGTGGTCTTCCATTTAATTCCCCTTGTGAGGTGTTGGTCTCGCCTGAACGCCTAGATGAGGAGCAGAAGACCCCTTGGTCAGTCAAGCACCCGCGATAAGCAACCGTCAAGGTTGGTTACCCTGACGCTCTGGCGAGCACTGGAGAACTGTCCCAGAGCGATGCCAAAGAGAAAGTCCGGGCCGAGAAAGGTGATGATGGCAAGGTTGAACTTGTCGAGGAGCGTGTGGTACCACTTGTCGTGAGGAGAGCCGGCATTAGGATAAGTAGTGACCCAGCAGCACAGAAACAGAGTCAAGAGGCACGACCACAGGAGATCCAGTGATCCCCTATCATCGCTGGTGGACTTCCATCCGACCATTTGCTCAGGTTCAGAAGCGTTGAGGCTCATGGCTGAGTGGCAAAGCTTTACATCGGCACGACGAAGGGAGGGTAGGCGAAGAATGGTCTACGGATTCCAGCTACCTATCTACATGGGCGAATATATGGATGAGGGCCAGGCATGGCCAGCCTCTTGTGCGATTTCAAAATAACCAACACACGAAGCCACGAAACGACAGCTGTGTGCGCTCTCACGAGTGAGGGAGGCCCCCGTTGAACGTTGCCTCTTGTTTCAGACACGGCAAATGCAGTTGGTTCCACAGCGCGTGTCACAAATTTTCTATTCGCTTGATTCCAGGCAGACTCCAGAACAAAGGGCTTAACATATCCTGACCTAAGGGTAATTAAAAAGATATAATTAAAATAATAAAATAATAAATACAAAAGCTCTAAGTTATTATTATTATTATTATTAGGATATTATTATTATAATTTTTGATGGATCCAATACGGCTAGGATGATCAGGGCTTCAAGAGAGGGTCAACTGTGGAGACCAAAGATGATGATTGTATTCTACAGGATCCCTCCGGCCCCCTCTTTTCTCGAGAGGGGATTTATGTCCTCTGACTCAGTCTAGGTTATCTTTGTACCAGTGGTTCGTGCGGCCACACGCGGGGTCAATCTAACAGTTTCTACAAGAACAAGAACCATCTTTAGGCCTCATATCGTATTGAACC
>SSHR01000248.1:0-92684 GCA_006518225.1 Fusarium neocosmosporiellum | reverse complement strand
GGCCTCGATCTTGGTGTGCACGCCCAGCTGCTGTCCGTCAAAGGGGTTTGTGCGTGTCGCGCTGCTGGAGCTGCTGCCGCGGCGTGGTTGGCCTTCGGGTGTTCGTCGTCGGCGCCAGAGGAAGAAGCCTACGGCGAGGGCGAGGAGGACGCCTACCACGACGCCGACTGCGATGCCAGCCTTTGCGCCAGTCGAGAGGCCCCCCTTGCTGCCGGAGCTTCCTTCGCTGCTGTCGGATCCGTCGCTGTCTGAGCCCTTGCTGCTTCCACTTCCACTGCTGCCTCCGTCGCTGCCGTCCTCATTGTCCTCGCTGTTGATATAATCCTCTGGGTTTCCCTCAGTGTCCTCAATGCCCCCGGTGCTGGGCTTCCTCTCCTTCTTCTCGTGATCTCCAACGCACGAATACTTTCCCTCAACAATCTTCTTGATGTTCTCATCAAACCAGCTGCAGTCCATGGACTTGTCACCCTGGACCTTGAAGTCGCCCTCAACCTTTTCCAGGTTGAAGAACTCGACGTTGGTGAATGGGCCCTTGATCGAGATGGTGCCGGCAGACTTGAGAGCGTTGGCCGTGATGTTGGTGAGCTCATCGTTGCCGCTAATGTCCATCTCCTGCACATAAGTCACTCTGGGAAGAGCAAAGGTCGTTAGAGATGGGTTGTCCTCAACCGTGATGGTGCCTTCGAGGTTCTTAATGAGGGGAATCGTGAGGTCTTCGAGCGCCGTCGACTGGAACGCGAGAGAACCCTTGACCTTGCTCAACGACGCAAACCCAATCTTGCTCACATCCTCAAACGTCGAAGTCGCCGTAGTGTTGCCGTTTCCGAGAGACGAAAGTCTGGGGAACATGACAACGGGCTTGTCTCCGTTGGCGGTGACCGAAATGGTTCCCGCAAACTCGAGAGCCGAGAGTCCAATCTTTGTGAACGCGCTGTTCTTGTAGATGGTGATATCTCCCTTGACGGTTTTGAGCTTGGGGAAAGAAATCTTCTCCAGAGCAGAGTTTTGTGTAATGGCAAAGCCCTTGTTTGCCGTTGTGAGAGCACCAGCCACAAGCTCCTTCATGTCGCCGTTCGAATCGATGGAAAAGTCGCCATCCACGGTGTGAATTCCGTTCAACTCCAGCCCATCCACTTGAGTGTCAGTGACTCTCATCATAGAGCCCACCGTCACGTCCTTGTCGTGCTCAATCGAGAGCTTCGCGAACCCTCCAGTAATGACATAGTTCTTGCCCACCTCCTCCAGAGCCTTAAACGACAGGTCGAACTCGTCGATTGTGCTACCCGAACCCGTGTTCCATATCGAGAACTCGCCGTCAACAGTCTTGAGGTCTGATGCCGTGACTACCGTCTTCTTGGAATGCTTGTGAGGGTAGATGACCAGGTCGCCAGTGAGAGAGCTGATGTCGCCGAGGTCGACTGAGGCCTTGTCGGATGGCCAGGCGGATGGGTCGCTATCGAAAAGGAGAGACAATGAGCCGTCGATGTCGGTGCAAGAGGAAACTCCTTTGGTATCGTCGGGTGAATCGATAATAGTATAGTTGCCAGAAATGTCGCAGTCTAGACGCGTCGATACCGTGTCAGCCGAGACAATACTAACAGAGCGTGTTAGTCAAACTCACCAGCTGCTGCGAAACGCCCTGAAAGGAGGAATAACATCGCCACGAGGGCGATGCGACTTGTCGGAGCCATGGTAGACCCTTTGCCCTCCGGTTTGGCTCCCTGGAAACCTACAATGAAGTTATCCAGAGACTCGGCCAGTTGACAAGAGACCTGACCACCGGGAGGGGAGGAGTTTCTTTTATTCATCTCGCCTAAAAGCTACCCCCTGGCCCTTGGCAACCCCCCCTCGGCACGGCCATTTGAGCCAGCAGGGTAAATTAGCTCACGCCACGATGCGACGCTAAAAAGGGGTCCTCTCCGGTGAGAGCGGCCAAGGCGACGCCAAGGGGAAAGCGGACTCGTTCAGATTGGGAGCAATACCCGAACGTTCAGGCCATGCGCTCTTGAACGAGAAGGTCTAACGAACGGGGTGGCTGGGACCGGTCTCGATTCTGGGAGCATCATCTCGGCATTTACAGTGTTTGGGGAGCTGAAGAAGAAGGTCGATTCTTGAAACATTGCTTCTAGCTGCCGCTAGCGTCCTTCTTGGCTGATGTGGTGGAAATGAGCAGTGCAGCGGCATTGAGCGAGATATTGGTCATCCGCCATGTTTTATGCGACAGCCCCAGCTTTGACGGGGGATTATGCACGCTTATTTTTAGACATTCTGAAACCATCACAAGTGACGGAGAATATGAATGGCCCCTGCGTGTGAAGACAGCTTCCCGTAGGGCGAGCAGATGACTGGCGGTAGACCTGTACCTAGGCTGCCGACGAGAGTTGTGCACACCTCCGTGGGCAAGAGTTCATTCACTACTTACAGCCTTACGTCGGCACTTGGTACGACCTTGTAGTCGGAAAGTGGTGGATACTGTAGATCTGACAGACAAGTTTGCGATGGATCGTTCAACAATCTCATTGTCGTTTGTCGCTGATCAGCATCTCGGCTGAATTCCAGGCGGCCCAACGGATCTAACCTCTCCAGCCGGCAAGCTGCTTTCGCTACAGATTCGCTGGCCGAAATGAGCATCTCTCGGCTGCGGAGAGACCTTGCAAGCCTGTCAAAGGGCGGAAGAGATACTCTAGGGAAGAACAAAGCAGCTTCATTCGACTTTTACATTTATTATTTGGTTCAAAGTGATAAGAAATGTCTTTTTCCAGGTTGTTTCAATGTTTCTTGGGGTAGGGAATCACTCTAATCACGATCTTAGTCCAACGCTTCCCGCCGCCTGGCTGCCAAGCTATGAGTACCTAGTCCCCGTACCTGCGCCACCATAGATGCCTCCTGACTTGGGAACCTTTGTGGAGGCGATTCGTTTGACTATGACAAAGGGTTAGCACGAGCTCCTACAATGCACTCGGAATACAAACATTGTTCCCACGTGAGAGGCTCATGGAGGTCTTTGACAGCATCCCTCCATACGCGAGCGCACCAGCAGGCCACAAGCAGATCAAATAGCTTCTCCTCAACAGTAGCCTTGATAGCAAGTCGAGGCGGCTCCTCAATCTTACCCTCCTTGTCGCGTTGTGGGCGGGCTTCCTCAGCAATGACCCTCCCTTGAGCATCCTTCCAGATTATCGTGTTTGCCCGCCCTCGGCCAAGCCGTCCTCGCAGGTCTGTATCCGCCTTGAGGAGTCCTTCAACCTTGAAAGAACTGGTAGACAAGCCCTGCGACATTGTCACTTTGGGAAATGTCCGCTTCTGGCTCGTCTGCCCTGTAAGAACAACATTCTTTCCGCCCGTGCTCATAAAGTCGGCCTTGAAGTCATAGATGTGGTCGAGACGGGACTTGAGGTTTGGTTCCGAGTCGGCATCGGCGACGCGGTATCGCATCTTTTCGATGCCGTAGACATCCGTCATGTTGTAGCTCGGAGGACTGTTGAGCTCGTATAGAGTGCGAGAGGGAGCGTATCCGGAATAGATGCGACAGTCATCGAGGACGAGAATGGGCAGGTCTTCGGGTGCAGATGGTTCTTGTTGATGAGTGGCATCATAGGATGGAGGTTGCTCGACTGGTTGCTGTTCGACCTCTGCAGAGTTCTCAGCCATCTTGAGGTTTTCCTTTTCCATGGTTGCTTTCTGCCTAGTACAGGCGCGTAGTGATGAGTGAATCTAGATATAGACCAAAATCATGAAGTTGAATGTCGTGCAAGTAAGCTCAAGACAGCGTTTTACGGGAAAGCGATGACGTATATATACACCGGCGCTGGAAATACAGCCTGAAATCCATATGGGCCTGAATCAGCGCAAGGTCATGAGATTGCCCGAGTTTGGTAAATCCGTGCGCTCTGTGGTCGCATTTGAACGACCTTCCAGTCATGGCGTCTTGGCGGGCGTGTAAAAGCCTCAACTGTTCGTGCTGCGGACCAGTTTAGTTGACGCCCGGGTAAGCTGTATGGCCTCTGCGTAAGCGAGCTCAAAATCCATGTCTTGGCATCCTGCCTTTTGACATATCACCTTGTTTGGTTATGTTTAACTGATTCATTTGGCCGCGGAGATGATTAACTAAAGTGTTGCATTTCATGTAATCGAATGGGATCAAATATGATAGATACATATGCTTACAAGAATATCAAGACACTTGGGGGGGAAGACTTGTCTCGCAACCTTGACATCTCTTCTCAACAATTCTTGGCATGGGAAGCGCACGAAATGCGCCTGGCTTGACTGGCTCTGAGATAATAAGCTCTGTGTATCATTTAATTCTGAATTTCTGGGATAACTTTGTCCATGGGCCAGTGATTAACCTTACATGAGATGTTCTTTCTCAATTGCTTCAAATTTTTGGTCGGCTATTTGGGACAATCAATATATGGCTTCCTTTTTTTTTTTTTTTTTTAGCAAGACGCGAGATGGCTTCGGGATCTACTAAGAAATCCATACTATCTAGGCCAGAGGGTCATACTTGAAGACTTAACTTAACTAGAGAGTTCATATCTCATCGTTCTATAACTATTGGTTGGACTGGTTCCTGGAAGACGGTTCAGCTCATAAAGCAATGTATCTTCTCACTATGCTTGTGATTAGCAAATATCATAGGTACTCAAGTGTTGTTCGGAGGTTTTCCAATCTTTGTAGCCCTCTACGGCTCTATTGACCACCTCCGACCACCGATGCCGGCCCGATGAATTCGTCCACTCGGCCCGACCAATGTAATCCCGGCCCGACGAACCACCTCAGTCACCAAGGGAGGAAGACAGGACATTTCCAAGAGAAGGCATCGGACACAATGTCAAGAACACAGTAATCAACATATGACTGCATCAATCAAACTATAAAGTAATGATATTTGGTAGCACTTGGGTTTTAATGTTGTTATATCACAATAACTGTGTTTGTTGTTATAATTGATGCTTTCTTATAGCACCACCACTTAACTCGGAGACGAAACTCAAGCATCCTAAAATCCATTTCCGTTTCTAGAGCTGAGCTCCTGCCGCTCTAAGCAGTCCGAGTTTCAGATTAGGCAGAAACAGGGCTCATTTCTCTCCTTGATCTTGGATAGTATGGAATAATGCAATCAAATTCAACTATCCGAGCAAAGTGCCCCAGCCACACATCCTGCGGGGTCATCATGCCTCTCAGACGAGCATACCCTCCCGATAAAAGCCTCGCCATGACCCGCTGGCACACCCCGTCTTGCCAATCCCCTCTCGTCTGGGTCGGCGAGGATTCCGTCCCCGGATGCAAAGCCTGCGGCGCTTCCGCTCATGAGCAGCTCTAGCAGTTGAGGGAGTATCCGTCCAACCCGGTTCTTCCGTTGCCGCCCGATGAAAAGGGAGGGCAGCTGAATCTTCACTGGCCGTCGAGCGTACCCTATACGCAAGAACAGACTGCCGCGTTGGCCCTCGAGTTCTGCCCAGCGGCTCTTATGATCGTGCTTCTGATGCTTGAGGCGATCTACTACGCGGTCGTCCATCGAAATGAAGGTCGTAGTGTTCTTCTATTTGGCGACTTCTATCAACTGCCCCCGGTGTTTGAGAAGCCTCTTTATGCCTCTGGCTTGCTTCAGAATGAGATGGACCTTGCCGGCCGCAACGCCTATCGCGCCTTTGATCAGACTGTCGAGCTTAAGCAAGTTGTGCGACAACAGGGCGACTCTCAAGCTCCCTCCCGCGACGCTCTCCAGGGCCTTCGCAAGGGCAAGCCAACTTCTGACCATTCAGCAGGCCCGAGACTTCAACCGTGACCACATGGAGCAACATTGATAGCCTGTCATTCAGGTTCACGCCTCTCACGGCAACGACTTCGGCAAAGACGCCGGCAACCTTCACAAGACGCTGGCTCTTTGTATTGGTGTTCGAGTTATGCTAGGATAATAGCTTGCCGTTAGCATCCGAGCGTCTTGTTAACTCGAAAGGTTTCTATTATTATCTTCAATGACCAGTCTGCGAGAGACCGTCAGCCACAACAGCAAATTCGAAAGGCTTGTGCCCTCTGTTGACTCCGTTGTCGTGCCAACAGGCTGTGTCTTACCCTGTGATGCCTGATAGCGCCGTGAGATTAGCGAGGAAAAATACATTTCAAAAGACCCTCCGAACCGACAGGCACAACTGCCGAACATACCCAATCAACCAGCTACTATACAACCCTCGAGCTCGACACGCCCAGGCGGCGACGGCCCCCAAAGACACTCCCCACGGAGCTGCCGCCGTGTAATGGGCCAAGGCTTGGGTTGTTCCAGCACCACGGATCCCGCATCCAATGGCTTGAGAGACTCGACAAGGATGAGGATAAGGATTCGCCAACGGAGGGCTACGTATTCCGCGCAAAGATTCGCAACCGAGAATATGCAATCAAAGTTGTAAGAAGCAGGTGGTCGTTGGGTATCGCCAAGCGCTGATGAGTGTTCTACCCAAGTTTAAGTTTCACGATCCCAGGCGCGACGACTACTTCTGGGAGCCCCTGTTGGGTAAGGACATCAGTTTACAAACGGTCGCCTACTACACGGATCCGTTCTACGCCGAATGCAGAGCCTATGGTCAAATTCAAAAAGCCATCAAGAAGGACTACTTGAAACCTAACATTATTGTTCCCTGCCATGGATTCTTCTTCTTGCAAGAAAGAGACGACATAATCCTTCAAGGCCGCAACATCGATCTTAAGATTGACAGTGTGGATCCACAATATCAACGCACCACACCGGGAGGATACAGCCCCAAGGCCATTGTCAAAGACCTTGCATCCGCAGATCCAGGCGTCAGCCAAGACAACTTATGCCAGATTATTGGGGACATCGTAAGGATAAACAGTCAGCGAATCTTCAACATGGATATCCGAGTCGACAACTACAGGGACGGCAAGCTTGTGGATTTCGGGTCATCATGGACAGAGCCGCACATTCTCCTGGATGCGCTGGACGAGGAGGCGGCTGATGAGTCTAGGTTGGCGGATCGGACCAAGTTCAGTCAGATGCTGGAGGATGAAAAGATACCCAACCCCCGGAAAATTATACCGGCTCATTGTATGAGACTGAGAACACGAAGGGCATAGATATTATTTGATGTGAAGAGATAATATTTGCATTCCTATCACCGTAGGCAAAGAGGTTAACACGACCGCATATCCCTCAAAGTGATATAAAACTCGCTAACTAGAAGACGCTTGAGGACTTCTGGCCCTAGTTCCGATCGCAAGTGCCACAAATGCTGTCATCGTCAGACCGTACTCGTGGTTCTGAGGATTAGGGGCTGTGAACTTCTGGATGCTGACTCACTGAGCTCTCTAGGGTTTACTCAAATGCCCGCATTACTTATTGGGATCGCAAAGCCCATTATTGAACCAGTGCGCTAAGAGTAAACAGAACCGTGGCTATGCTCAAGTCGAATAGTGTGACCAGCAAGCTTCTTGTACGTGAAGCGAGGGCGATAAGACTCATCGGTCATACCACTGGATAGTCTTGCACTTCTTTGGACGTTGTGGCGCATTATCTCCAAGATCCATCGAAAACTCGGCGTTCCACTCGTCAACCTACTCCCCGAGACGCGTTTCCGTGCTTGCTCCAGCTCCTGCTCGGCGACTTGCCTTGAAATTCGCCTCTACAGTGTTAATATGGACTCCAGTCTCCGCCGGCAAGTTCGATATCGTGGAGGGTAAAGCCGGCAGCGGTTTCCGAGTCGGATTCTTCATCGAGGTCGAATTGTACGGTATCGTCGGCTTGGTTCGCATCGTCTTGACCACACACCACGAGGCCCCTTTCCTCATTCTGCTTCGCCTGACGAGAAAATGGCTGCGGTGCTAGGGATGCGGAAGACCTCCTGGTTGGGAGCGAGATCCAATGTGAGTTTGCTAGTGACAAGAGGGTTCGGTTTTTTTTACGGGCCTGGTCTCCTTCTAAGTAGCCTTCTTAGCTGGAAGAAGTTCGCTCCAGGTCAGAACATGCTTGATCCTGGCCAGGTAGCCTTAAGGGGATCTTCGACGGTTTCGGCGGGGGCAGGGATATCGGGGTCTTGGTTCACGCCGTTGAGATGGGTTTCGGGGTCGGAGTTGATGCCTGGAAAGCCGAGGCCAGCATCTATGGGCTGAGTATCGTCACCAGGGTTGGTATCGCGAACGTGGGGGAGGAAGGGCCGAGAATCGGGTCGGGTGGTCCCTCACTAACCAGGTCGTCGGCATCATCGGCGAGCTCCGGTACCAGACCCTCCGTGCGTTACTCGCTCCAAGCAAAGCGGCACCGATTCCTGTCATCATGGCTATTGCTGACCCCAGTGAGTGCATCACACATCCCAAGGTACAAATGATACCGAAAACAGTATGTGTTCGTAGGCAATCTAAGGTTTGGGACCTAGACACGGCCATAGGGGCGCAGAGGGGGGGAGAGCTGCCTTGGGATATATCAGGGTATAGAAGAACCGTATAAAGCAACACAAGAACTCACGAATAGGCCGACGGCCGGTTTTATTAAGTTATTCTAGGAAACTAAAAGGAAGTCCTTGTCAGTACGGATCATTCGCCGGGGAAATAGTAGAAACGTCTACCCAAGCTTGAGGCGGTGAAGAGTGACGTGGCAATGTGCAATACTACCTCGTACCAGATAATCCAGGCGAACAAAGCGTGAGCCCAAGTTGTTTGCTGTTTGCTATGGCGGAGGAGTTTGACAAGAATGGTTTCCGGGCCGAT
Source organism: Fusarium neocosmosporiellum (assembly GCA_006518225.1). Lineage (NCBI taxonomy): Eukaryota > Fungi > Ascomycota > Sordariomycetes > Hypocreales > Nectriaceae > Fusarium > Fusarium neocosmosporiellum. Next base: position 83,963 of record SSHR01000248.1, on the reverse strand, counting down.
AAATAATAGCAAGGGCAATAGGTTAGCAAGTGCCAATTGGCCCGATCGAATGCACATGCTTCTGACGGGTGTAACACCGCTCGACGCGTGTTATAGCGCGATGACGTTCTGCGTAATGACGGCAGTGGATATGATCGCCCGGGTAGCCCGAGGTGGAATGAATCCCGTTAGATTTTCATCATCAGTTTGTAGTAAAAGGAGATAGAAGCGAGATAGCTTATGGCAAGACGAGGGCCTTTCGATGGCGATTTGATCAACCAACCGGCGGAAGAGGATGATTCTTGAGCAAGATATCCATACTATTAAATCAAATAGTAGTAAAAGGAGCCAAAGAGTCAAGAAATTCATAGAGAATTAAAGGACATTTTCACGAGGAATTAGGCTATCTCCTAACACAATAGACCTGATCGCATATCGGCGTCTGGGCCATAGGTTAATTTCGTAGTTTGAATCTATGTTAGTTAGGAACTAAATATACCAGGTGGTGGAGTTCCGGTCCAGTAGGTATTATTGACAGGAATATAAATTTCAATATATATACCTCTTAGAGGACTATAAAGCACTTCTAAGGAGCTTCCAGTCTCACTATTATTCATATACAAATGGCGGATATTAACTGTCAGATTGAAAAGGCAGAAACTTGGGACGAGCTTCTTTCACTAAACACGCAATACATACGTCAAAGCAAGGAAGGCAATAGCGCGGTTAGAACCCCATGGCACTATGGGCCTAGGGTAGACTGCGAAGATGCTTCGGATGACTATATTCAATCCCTCCTTCACCTCCATGAATATGGCATTTTGTCAATTTCGGGCTCACCTGTGCGCGAGGACTTTTGGAGCGACCCAGTCCCACGCGGCATACGCTATACGCAATCGAGAACAGTACCTTATATCGAATTTATTATAAGGAATAATAAGCAAAGTCGTTCCTTTTTCCAAATTATGTTAGAAGATGAAAGATTGAATATGAAGATCTTTGACGGATATACAGGACAGCCTTGTTTCGACACGAAGGATAGAGTTTTTGGCCCCGAGATCCGCAGGGAGACAACTCGGAAGGCTGAGTTGGAGTATGCTAAGTGGAGCATCAGTGACCGCTTCAAGACGCTCTCAGTGCAAGATTTTTGCCTTGAAAACGTTGAGCCAATCCGGAACCAGCGCATCTATATATGCCTCGTCAGTATCAGAATCCCAGACAGCGTTTTCCGCTCTAAGGATGGGGAGGCTTACCTACAGGAGGCTAAGAAGATTGATCTTCTATCCGAGATTCAAAGGTACGCGAAAAGATATCTTACGAACAATCTTACGAACAACGTGCGACGGCAGCGCAACAAGAATAAACTAAAGAAACTAGCCAGAGCTTTTCTCTTTAGCTCCTAGAAAGCTGAGTACTTTTGATAAGGTTTTCACTGGCAGTGTGCTGCAGACTACATTGTCATGTTGGTTGTTTCAAGCGGCGGTTAAGTAGGTCAACTTGGTTTGAGTTCTAGGCTACATAGTTTCAAAGTATGCACGTATTAGCTATTTATTGCACCAGGTAGCAAAATAAATTTCCGACATCAGGTAACTGCCGTTTTATCATACACGGGCTATCTACGGCTTTGATGTTGCTCGCAAAAGGGCAGAAAACACCTCTTTGACCATGTCCTTTTTAGCCCTGAAAATTTCCATGATGGAAACGATGTATCTCTTTACGCCATGGTGATTCATCAATCACTGAATTGTGGCCAGTAAGATTTGTGGGTCGCATCCTGGAAAACATTTAGCATACTAGTTCAAGTCAGGATTTCACTGACGACACATCTTACAAAGCTGATTCCTCAAGGCTGACTGACGCTACAGTAACCTGGGTGCCTCCGCAATGCCCAGCAGCGGCACGGTTTGCATCACGGGAGAATAGCGAGATATTCTGGAAGTCTTGTTATGATGAATGCTCTCCCAAGCGTGAAGGATAGAAGGGGGTTAGTAGGAGGTGAAGTCTCGAGTATAAAACAACCATATCGTGGAAGGCCAAAAATACCAGGCCCCTCGTCCCGATGTTTAATCTATTCACGATCCCAAAATAACCCCTCTTATGCGAGATACTCTTTGCAGAGAGCTAGTCAGAAAACCGGAAATGCTAAGACGTGAGATGGTTGCTTTCCACCGAAAGCGCTTCGACGTAGACGTGTCGCCCACGCGCATCACCCGAACCCTGCAGGCCTTGCAGTGGACTCGTAAGAATATACGCCGCGTAGCGAGATAGCGAAACCCGCAGCTGCGCCGTTACTATAATTACAGACTAAAGTTAGGCGGGTATCGATCGTATTATCTAATCTTTCTCGATGAATCTGGCTTGGATAAAAGCATCGGCGTTCGACGAAAGGGGTGGGCTCCCGAGGGCGTACCGCCCATATAGATCGCTCGCTTTCAACGAGAGGAGAGGTACTAGGTTCTGGCTACTTACACATAGAGGGGCATTAAGCTTTCGCGCGTCTATCGCGGATCGACTAATACTGCGACCTTTGTAGACTTTATCGAGCAGCTGCTATATCACTGTGGCAGATGGCTAGAACCGGATTCTGTGCTTGTCATGGATAACGCTAGCATTCACTGTTCAGATAAGATTAAGCAGAGGTGTGACGAGGCTGGTGTGAAAGTGGAGATGATAGCACCCTATACTCCTGTTGCGTTACGCCTCACCCTCTGATTGGTCAAGCACAGCCCCTATTGTGGGGCGCTCGGTAGCTGATAAAACCGGCTCTTCAGCCGCTTTCCTTTGTAGAAGAACAAGGCTCTTATTATCCTCTTTCGTATGCTCGGTTGGTGCAAAATAGCTATTAGTCACACACAGCCTTGAGGCAGGACATCATCCGGCCATGGGATCGGGAAGACCTCAGGGCACGTCTCGTCGTTCAGAACACGGGCATGGAAGTAGCCTGGGGCTTCCATCACCCGCGCGCGGTTCCGGCCGGCGAGGGCGTTCTCGGTCGAGATTGATGGCGGTGGTGAACTTGAAGGAGCATGTGCTGCAGGCGACAGGGTTTCGCTGTCCGCACGAGGCCACAAAGAGGGCAAGTAGGCTCGCTGGGCAGGGCAGGAATTTGAAGAAGAACCACCCCGACCACACAGCACAGTCGGCGAGCGTGTATACCGGGGAGAGGGAGAGGGTTGGTAGAAGACTTATGGCTGCATTCATCGAGGGTGTAGGCGGGATCAGCAACCGCAGGAGATAGTCAAGACTGGCACGAGCGTGGGATCCATCTGGACCGAATGAGATCTTTATGTATAGGGGATCGCCCTTGCGGTCCAGTGCGGCGCCTCCGACAAAGATGACTCGCATAGCCTGTGTGTACTTGTGGCATCACAAAGTCAGTGGGAGGGGCACAGAAGCACAGTGAGGGTCAGGACACTCACGATGCTGAACCGACGCTGGTGGTTAATGTTGTGCGACTCGTAGAATAACTCGTAAAGCTGTGGGAGGATGTTGATGGGTTCAGCGGAGTCGGCCACCGTGAGTCGAGGCCGTGCGACCTGCCGGATGTCGGGAAGTTCCTCGCGAGACTGCGCGGCGATATGGAGTAACCTGCTCTCATGGGTCTGCATGGCTGCGCTGCTGCTAGGTCTGGAAGGATTACAGAGTGCTCGTCACGCGTATGGACGGGGACAATAGGACGGGATCTCGGTGGGGAGAGGCATGAGAGATGAGTGCTGAGCATGACTGAAAGTGTGACCTTGATTGCCATGGTAGCTTGTATTCACTTTACCGGAAGGCCACAGTGACAAAGGGTGTGCTTTACCGGCTGCTAGTATGCGGATTGCCGCTTATGGGTTTCTTTCACCTCGAATAGTGTCACTTAGCAAATTTCCACAAGCAATCTCGCTGTTTGCTCAGTTCACTGCCAAGTAAATTCCCTAGGTTGACGAGGATGCCTCTCACGCACGATCTCGGCCCCGATCAACGCAACCTATTGACAGGACCTTCCCTCGCTGTTAGGTCTTATAGTCTGACCTTCGACCCCTTGCCACCTTGCGACCAGAGGTAGACGCTTATGACCCTCTCCCGTATGTTTGATTCGCATACTTCTGCGCAATGCTGACATACCCTGGCTTCGGCATGTAGCATTTACTCCAAGACTTCACATTGATTCCGCGAGAGTAGCACACATCGCCCTTAACGTCCACGACTCAGGCTCACGTATAACCGACCACTTCGCCGCCGAAAGATAGCGGCAGGTAATTGCATAGTATATTCACCACGGCCGCGACAACAGCACGATGTCTATGAGGAGAGAGGAGGGCGTCGTTGCGCCAGAGCAGGGCGAGGAGGATGACCAACCACAAGAGCAGCAGGCCGAACTGCCTCAGGAGGCGCCACGGGTCATTAGGGAGCCCGGCGTTGAGATAGACGGCGCGATTATCACGACACTTGACGACGCCACGGCTTCTGAGGCACGGCGGCGGTCGGACGTGATGGAAGGCCGAGGAAGAGGGAGCCGGAAAATACGTGAGATATGGCGTAAACTGACCTCGGTACTGGACAACCCGAACCCCCCCGCCAGTCAACACATTGTTACGACCGGGTGCCACGTGACAGCCAATCCGGCCGGCATCCTTGGTATCAGGCAGTGGCTAGACATGATCGCTGCGGCAAGCGAGTCACTCGATAGGCACTCAATGGAGCAACTGAAGAGAGGGCTGAGCGCGCCCGGCGGAGAAGCCAGCGCCATATGAGTGGGGAGTGATCGTATTAGAGGCTTGATGAATCTCTTCGCATGCCCTACTGGCTCATTGCCAGTAGGCCAGGAGAATGTGGTTCATAGAGAGAGGAGGACCAGAAATAGTCTGTATTGAACAAGGTGGATGAATAATCTAATGCTCTGTAGTTAGTAAGTCCCCGATGTTGACGTCGTGAATGGGAGACCAGGGTATATAACCAGAGCTATAGTCCTGAAAGCTTTATGAGCCTTTGGGGTTAATTACTTCCTATTTCCCCTGCAAACAAAACAAGCCATTGTACCCCGCCTTATCGAACAAGGTAATTACGCCTTGGCATCGCACCGGGACGAGTGAATGTGCGAGCCATAGCCCTCGATAGGAGCCTGCCGGCCCTCCCTCTACATCACAAGTGCATGACCTGCACCCGGCGCAGGAGTCAACAACAACACACCTGCTCCCCTCGACCGTTGACAGTCCTTGCTGCTGCCACGAGGCCACACACACGCACTGATCACGATGAAGCCGCCGGAAATGTCACGCATTCTGCACCCGAAGTCACCGCCTCTGCTCAAGCGAACCCGCGATATCGCCATCGCTCCACGGCGACAGAAGCACTCAAGAAGAGAGGAAGAGTCACCCGCCGGCAAGATCTCCTTTGGACTCGAACTCGAGTTTGCCTGCTATGCTGGGGACGATATCTGACCGCCCGATGGTGCCGCCGCTGCAGCACGCAGAGCCTACGAAAGTGAGCAGGAGGCTCTACAATGCGACCACCTCTACAACACCCTGGTGAAAGCCGTCAGCGCCGCGGGACATACAGCAACACGCCGAACGATGAGATAGTATTATGATTACGCGGCCTGCGGTATTCCGGGAGAAGCTCCACCCCAACATGAGGTATACTCGTTGGGTTCACAACACGAGGGAGATGATATTCATGTTCCGGGCCACATACGAGACACGCCTTTTTCAAGATACTACAGTTCGTGGGGGTTCCGGCAGATCATACGGCACACACGTCAAAATCAGCTTTAGCAGCTGGCCTGGCGAAACCTGCGAGGACAGACTGCGCACGCTGAAGAGGCTGCTGACCCTCCTATGCATTCTGGAAGAGCACATCTTCGGCCTCACCTGCCCCAACCGCGAAGGTGACTGTGGCTCTCACCTCTCCTCGGCCCGGGGCTGGCCAGATCCAACGGCGGCCGGCGAAGCGGCGACCTCCACGCTTGGCCATGAGATGGACGAGAACCTCCCCGCCCAGCTAATCGCCGAGAGGGGTCGCGAGATGAAGCTGATTTAGTACTCCAGCTGCCTCTGGGATCTGGTTGATCGTGTATGCAAGGCACTAAGGAATGGAGGAGTTGGGAGGCGCGCCGTACGAATCCACAGGGTAGAAGACGACACACCCAAGGAACTGATCAAGCGGACGGCCCACGGCGACCATTGCGGCGCAGAGGATGATGACGAAGAAGAGCTTGACGGTGAGAACTGGGAAGAGGGCAGTGACGATGGTGGTATCCCCTCTTCTCAGGGGCAAGATGATGGAGGAGCAGGAAGCGCCCTCGGTGACGGAGAGGGTGCTGCAGAGAATGGCCAAGCCAGTCCTAGGACTGCTGCCCCGGGGGATGAACTCATGGTTGTCGAAATTCGGTATGCCCCAGCGAGCTTCGCCCGACGGTTTCTTTTCACAATCACATCGCTCTGCCTATCAATGGCGCGTCTCTCACACCACCGTCAACCCACTATACGATTCCGCGCCCTTCTAAACGACATACACCAACTCACTTCGGCTGGTCCACCCAGCATAGAAACGGCATCGGCGATCATCAAGATATTTCACTCATATATCGAGCCGATGTACCAGCACACACTGTCCTTTGACGAGGCATACTTTGAGAAGAGGACACAGATGTATGAGCAGGGTGCTGATCCAAACCTGGACGAGGAGCAGATGTGGGCTACGACGGATTGAAGAGGAAGCGCTGTGCGAGTGTGCAGTTGCATGTTACCTATATGCCATTATTTCGCCGAATAGTCTTTGGATGTGAGCACTGATGTACGGGTACTGGGTGCAAAGAACGGGGAGAGCTTGACATTGTTAGCAGTCGAGCTATAGTTGGCACCCCTGAAAGGCACAAGGGCTTTCATAATGACAGATATGGCCATTTCATTAATATACATCGAGCTATTCAATTATGACGCACAAGCGAGAGGTCCACTATTCATCGCTTCGGCATAGAATAGCAATGTACAATACGAAGATCAGTATCTTACACTCAGAAATCACCGCCAAGGGGCAATACGCCGGCCTCGCATATTAACACCGGTGCAGTATCACATACCCCTTCTCTCGCGCCACTACTCGATCGAATACAAACGGCTCTTGCGTGGCAAATAGGCAGGGGAGTGGCTCGCCTGCCTTTCGGGTCGGGTACACATTCAGCTGCTGCTTCTGCACCGCATGAACTGGGCAATCGAGATAGACACACTAGATCCAGGATATTCGATGGTGCTCGGCGTTGCTTGGATGACTTGCAGGGGGATCAGAGGGGTGGGACACCGGAAATAAATGAGGAGCCAGTGCCTCCTGCGCGGTCTATCCACGAATGACAACATAATACACGCCGGCGCAGTCCACTTTCTCGCCGGTTCGAGCGCACGTCTCGAGGTCAAGTTCACCAGGTGTGAGTTCATCGCCCTCAGATAGATCGGGCATCTCGTCGATTTGTAAGAACTCGGACTTATCCTCTGGCGCCATGCGGATTCCCTCTGGGATGGGGCGGGCAGCTGGCTTCCTATCAGGCTGAGCATCGATATACGGCGTTTCGTCCTGGAAGTCAGAACCAGGGCGCCCAAATAGAGCGTGGTGTTTGGGCGTCCAGAGCTCCTCGGGCATCGAGGTGGTGTCTATATCATCATCGGACTCTGGTTCATGAAAGGGAGGGTGGAATGCATTGGCTGGGATATGTCGCGTGGGTCGGATATGGCGTTGAATTCCTTCGTAGGAGACCATGGCTAGAGCTAGAGATGGCGGTCTTCTGGCCTAATTATCCCATCGAGGGCCGGGCTTCAACTATAATGAAGAACACATTACCGGAGATGGCAACGCTGCCGGCACGAGGTAGCAGCGGGTATGTATGGGATGGTCAACCCAACCAACTGATCAGATGACGGCGAGGCGGAGTAGAGGGTCGCACACCTACCCAGTAGGTACTACTTGTCCACTGTTCACATGATATCAAGTGTTTAGAGATTTCTCTTCCTCATCTCTCCCGTCACGGGCCGCGATTGATTGGGGGCCTAGACTGGCACCTTCTGCGGCGAGAACCAAAATCTAGCATGCATGTCAACAAACCCAAAACCGCATAACGCCGCATAACGCCGCATGACGATGGAGTTATGAGAATGCCCCCGAAGTCAAAGATCGGTCACTGAGCACTGGCTTGCTTGTCAAAACATCTAATTTGACGACGTTCTTTGCTTGGTCGACATTGAGTTGATGAGCAATTCCAGCTTGTACTCACACCCACCTCGCGGTTTCCTCTCCTCACCTCGAGTCACGCAACTGGCATGTCTCCTCCCAACGCCCAAGAGTGACCACAGGCGGAATAATTTACTCTTGGACTATGACTCTTAGACAGCTCAAGTTCCAGTTTACACTTGATTAGTTTTGACTAATGACCGCCTGGTTTGTTTTGATTTGAGCAAAGAACTTTGCCTAGTAGAGATCCTTCGTCGCTTTAGGATTAGGAGAAGCGTTCTTTCTCAATGTAGAGTGTAGCGCCTGCCATACACACAAGCTCTATGCCACCAGGCATCCATTATACCTACCTATTGCTGAAGCCGCCGAGACCTTTGTCCATAACTCATCAGCCAGACACTTCCTGTTGCTTGCCGTGCGCCCCTGTTTTGTGCTCTGGTTTGCCTCCGGCCAGCCACCTTTGCTCGTCCCGTCTCCTCGCGCGTCAAGCTCTCTGCTCTCCTTGCACTGCCTTCGGGCGTCTAGATTCCACCTCCTCTCCTCCGCAAACTACCTCGGACCGAAAGTACTACCGCTGGCCCTTCAGAAAATAGCAAAGGACATTGACTTCGTTGGTGCAGCTACTGTATGCAGTCTATCAAACCTTGCGGTCCATCTGTGTGTTATCAGCTGACCGTGACAAACAGTGACCATGTCCGACTTCGCCCTCGACACACCGGTCCCTTGGCCCTTAAATACTCCTCCCGTTCCCTCCCTCGAGCCCCTCTCCCATCCAGAGCTCCGTCGATTACGCCAAGGACATAGGCGAGCGAACTCTCGCATTCAACAACGGCGGCTACCGACACGGCGACTTCCAGACCACCGACGGTCCAGGAGCCTTCCAGTTGACCTTAACGACATTACCATGGCCGAAGCACCTCCCATCCCCCGACCCCTTCCCCCCGGGCCCGAAGAACAAGAGTACTACTACTTCGGCTTGTACAGCCGTCCGAAGCTAGTGGCACGAAGCAGCACAAAGCCCTGGTCTTGGCAATATGACGGCTGGTCCATCAAGAAACGTCTCGGCACGGTCGGCGAGCACGCGATCGTAGAACCGTGGAATGACGGTCACAGCCCTTTGCGGCGACAGTTGCTACAGGCCGTACAAGAGCTTGATTGGACCGCGATTGATGTGCTTCGCATTGGTTACGAACGCAAGAACAACCGGACCGGGGAAGAGTTTGACAATCCAGTGACTCTCCTGATTTCTGTCAAGATTGGCTCGACTACCTTCGAAAACGCATATGACGTCGTTGCCGCTTGTCGCCAGATCCTCGAGAGCCACGCGCTCAACGACGTTCAGGTCGAGATCAAAGAGTCAGAAGTCGCCCGGGCTGCATCGATGCCTCTGCCAACGCCGAATTTGCCTACGCCGGATTCCGCTACATCGAATCCATCTACACCGATTTCGCCTACGCCGGGTCAGGCAACACTAAAACTCTCTTCTGGGCCCCTTGAGGAACCTGCAGCTATGTCCGTACACTACTCGGAATTCCTTGGCGTGTCGATAGCCTCATCTGATGCGCCAACTGACGAAGGCACGAAGTGTCTTTACCTACGACACCGAGAAAAGATCTTCGCCTTGACGTGCCGCCATGTGGTTTTCCCAGACTCATATCCCAATATCGAGTACCGCCATGACCAGACGAAAGCGCGCTATACGATCATACAGCCTGGTGATGGAACACTGGAGCGTCATCAGACTAATTTATCTAAGGACATCGATGGAAAAGACAGCTCAATCCAGACGATGGAGGAGCAGCCATGGGTATCTCAAGCCGCAATTGATCAGGAGAAGGCGGAGAAGGCGGCCCTCGAAACAATGAGGGAAAACCTGATCAAGTGGGATGACCCTGCGACGCGAGTTTTTGGCCATCTCGAATTCTCGCCTCCTTTCAGTCGTGGGCCAATTCAGGGTCTCGATGACACACGACGATTGAGAGACTGGGCATTGATCGAGTTACATCAAGATAAATACGCCACGTCTCTGCTATCCCTGTCGAACCTGATGCCAATTGGGTGGTCTGCGAAGAACCAGGTCAAGCAGGATAAGGAGGGCTGGAAGAATCTCATTCAGCTTCTAGACTTCAAGGGAGACACTGTGCAGCTTCGGGGCACTATTCCCGAGAGTGAACTAAGACGCCCCCAATCATCCACACCTGGTGATGATCCGGCTATTTTCGTTATGAAGTATGGCCAGACAACCGGGTTTAGGACTGGGCAGACCAACAGTCTCATATCTATTGTGAGGATGCCTCCTGGTTACCAAGGCAAGTCAGAAGAGTGGTGCATCTTGGGGTGCGGCAAGGCGTTCGCATACCAATGCTTCTCAGCGAAGGGCGACTCTGGGAGCTGTGTGTTTGACCTTCAGGGCCGTGTAGGTGGAATGCTGACGGGTGGAGGAGGGATAGGCGAGTGTGGGGGCTTTGATGTATCCTATGCTACCCCGATGGAGTGGTTGCTGGAGGACATGAAGAGGCATGGTTATGATGTGGAGCTGGTATGAATGGTATAGGGTTGGTGCTATCTTTGTTGTTTTGGTGGTTATACTAGAGATAGTCACAAGTTTAGCTGTGAATGGCCAGCATGAGGTCCACTCACTGGGATCAGACTACGAGGGCGACTATATCCCCGTGCCAGGACAAAGCGCCGCATGCAACTCGTAATGGATGCCCAGTTCGCCCAGTCCCCTTGAGAGAGAAGGGGAAAAAAATACCGTCTGGTGCGGTTCCTTCCCAGGTCCCTCTTCAAGGAAGAAACCAAGCTCAGAAAGACCGTCTTTGACAGGAGGCCTTGGCACCAGGGTGCGACAGTGGACGCTGATACTGGGGCCATGTCTCTCAACCTGACGAGGCTGGTGTCGATCAAGAAGCGTCCAGTCAGAGCTGATACTCTCCAAGAAGGATGGTACGAGATCGACTACACCAATATATACGGCTTCAGGAACTACATCTACATGATGAGTTAAAGCTGGTTGGACACGGTAGTCGAGGCTGGAGATGACATCTTTCTCCTCGACACCAATGTTTGGACGCCCATCTATCTGATCCTGCGCAAGACGGATAACTCTAGAGAGTTCCGTCTGATAGCCGTCTGTCCTCAGCTGGCCTTTTTTTGTACGACAGATTTCGCCGAGCCTGTCCCCAGTTGGGAAGCGCTTCCCCTGGGCGACCTCCAGGCGAGCCTGCACGCAGACCTCACGCGTCTGCGCAGCTTCTACGACCACGAAGTATCTGGCAGCGTGTATGACGACTTCCAGCGCATCCGAAAGCAGTTTCTCTTCCCAGGAAGGCGTGGACAGGTCACATTCAAAGAAGTGCTGCCTCTCCTGTTGGGAATTGCAAGAGACGAGCACAAGCATAAGTTCAAGTCGTGGAGGGGCTTCCAGGAGCTATACCTAGAATCGATCGACCCCAAGTTCCAGTCGCGCGTGTTCAACGACTTTTGCGAGCTGTCCCTCAACGCGGAGGACAAGGAGGAGATTGATAACCTCGTAGACTGCCGCGCGAATGGTGTTAGGGAGATGAAAGGCTGGACCAAGGTGCCAGACAAGTCAGACGCGGGCAGAGTTGTGCTGAGACGCGACATGAGCGTCATCGGACCGGAGCTGAGGAGCATGGTTTCCGACTCGGGAATGTGGGAGGATTCGAACCCGTTGAGGCTGTTGGACAGTCTGGTGGACAGACTTGAGGATGAGGATGTTGGGGAGCGCATCATGGCGGGACACATTGGGAGCTTGACCAGGTGTTTAAGACATTTGGGCTTGATGGGAGCACCTTTAGAGTGCGTGTAGTATAAGGTTGTTGGGATACTGGCAATAGTAGAGACGACAATCTCCTGGGAACCCTTTTTCTTCAATTCAACCAGGCATCCGTCGCTTGAGTTTCGTTTCATAATACCCATAGCCTAGCTACTAGTACGCCGCAGCAATAATCTTCTGCGCCGCCGTCTCCGCGATGCCATACACCGCCGTCTGAATATGGCCCGACAACTGGACGGGGATAATACTAGCATCAACCACGCGCAGGTTCTTCGTACCGTACACCTTCAGGTTCGAGTCGACAACGCCACCATCCTTCTTAGGGAGCATCGCGCAGGTGCCGATGGGGTGGTAGAAGCTGTTAACTGTCTTGACGGCAAAGTCGCGGAACTGTTCGTCTGTCGTCACGTCCGGGCCCGGCTCTGTCTCTGCTTCCCATACGGACCGCAGAGGCTCTGTCTCGGCGACTTTACGGGCAAACTTTGCACCTTCAATGAGGGCGCGCACGTCGTACTCGTTGGTGAGATACTTTAGGTCAATATCCGGCTTGCCTCTTGGAGCATCCGGGTTGATATGAACACTACCGCGGCTCATGGGATGCATGATGCTGGAGAAGATGGTGATGAATTTGCCGCCGGGATAGCCTGCGGCGCCGACGTAGTTGGCTTCCAGGAGGAGCTCTAGCTGGGGAACAGAAGGATCGCTCAGGTACTCGAGCTTTTTCTTGTCTACGACGGTGCCATTGCTGGCAAAGCCATCGTTGGCAAGGCTGGTGAGATCCTTCTCTGTCTCATTGCTAACCTGGGCCCAGTTGAGAAAGGCGTAGGCGCTGCTGGTGTAGTCATACCACGATACCTTGTTTTGAAGCCATAGGTTGAACTGCTCCTGCGCCAAGGTGCCCTCACTATCGAAGATCATGGGATCGAAGGATTCATAGCCTTCCTTCAGTCGATAGGTGTTGGAGGTACGAAGGTGGTCCTGGTAATTCTCGCCGACACCCGGGAGATGGAGCAATTTTTTGACACCCGCCTTGGCGAGAACAGCAGCTTGGCCAATGCCGGACAGCTCGAGCAGCCCCGGACTCTGGATGGAGCCTGCCGAGAGGATAACCTCCTTGCGGGCCCGGATTGTAGAGCCATCTTCGAGAGCCACGCCGGTAGCAGTCAAGTCCTTGCTCTGAGAAAATAGAACTTTGGCGACGTGGGCGTTCGTCCTGACCGAGAGGTTAGGCCCAGCCTTTGGCAGGTAGCTGTTGGCGCTGTATGACCGGGTGTAGTTGGTCACGTCAATGTTGGTGGGCTGGAACATGACTCCGAGAGGGTCTCCTCCTAGAGAGCCTCCGTCATTGGTGGGGACGCCCAGCTTGTTGACCACCGACTGCCATGGTTTCAAAACATCAGGGACAATGCGATTGTAGGTGGACTTGATAGGGCCAGTGCGACCGTGGACGTCGCCGTCGTTGCCCGTGAAGTTCTCCGACTTTGTCATACCTTGGATCATGGTGTCCCAGTTCCACCCGGGGCTGCCGAGCTCGCCCCAGGCGTCGTATTCAGCAGATGCGGCGCGGTCATAGCATAGGAAGTTCATGGCGGATGAGCCGCCGAGAACCTTGCCACGGTTGACGCTAATGGACCGCCCATTGAGGCCAGTCTGGGCGACGGAAGAGAAGTTCCAATCGTACGAGGTTCCCAAGATCGAACCGCGCATCCCCGGTACGTTGATGCGCACATCGTCGAGAGCCGCTGGGCCCGCTTCCAGAAGAAGGATCTTGAGCTTAGGAAGGCCGAGGCTCAGTCGGGTGGCGAGGGCTCCTCCGGCGGTGCCACCTCCGACGATGATCTGTTTACCGACAAGATTTAGCACCGGTCAGATAAATTGCATTGGAAGTGTTTCATAAACACAACTCTCTTCCGCCCCCAGGGGAGGAAAGACTTACATAGTCATAGGTCTCGGTCACAGCGGCGGCCGATGCACTGGCTACCAAGCCTGACATGATCCAGGAGTAGAGCTGCATGATATGGATGCAGAACAGTTCAACAGCAGAATGTGCCTGAAGATTGAAATCTGGTAATAAACACAGAGCTAGGCTCGCTGCCACGACATCCCGATAGACAGGAGGCTCGGAAGCCATTTTGTACCTGCAGATCGTGGTCCATGCAGAACCCCATGTTGCCCAACCCCACCGGATACTCTGTACGGATCACCGCCCTGGCAAATGTGTCCCAGGGACCTCTCATGCTGCCCATGAAGAAAGCTTTGATAGATCGCAGCTCGTGCCAGGAAGAGCTGAAGTGAATTGTGGGTCACAAACTGTATCGCTTCCACACCCATGCTCAGTATCCTTGCACTTGGACAGCTTCAATGGAGCTGTCGGGGAGCGACGGGTGGGATCGTTAGTTACCAGCGTCGCATGGAACCTGGCCAATGCTTACGAGAATTGCACAGATATTGTGGGATAACACATCAACTATTCGCTAAGCCACTTACTTCGCATTGCTATGTTAACCTGGCATCTATGCCATAGTTCTGGCCGAAGAGGGAGCTCATCGCCGACGCTAGTATAGTTGAGGCGGGATACTGTTACTACTATAGACTGTTGGTTAGTTCTACTTATCTTACTACGTAGTACTTATCTTACCGAAGCGGAAGGAGGTTTTGGAATACGATGACCAGCCCTTATTAACACGGATAAACCCATGTCTCAGCATACCCCAGCTGTAGACTGTTTTGGACCCGTACAGAATGCAACCATTTGGTCGCGACGGACTGACGTTAGCCCCTGGAGAGGTGCCTTTGATGGGGGCGGAAACTTCCTAACGACTTGGACGTCAAGTCTTGCATCTATACGTAGTATGCGGAGTATCATCGTGCTGCTATGAATGCACCCGTTTAAAAAGCTAATTCAAGTACAGTCGGCGTTGTTCTCTCATGGTGAAATCTAGGCAGTCTCATCCACTACGTGCTCTCACCGGATGCTGTACTCGGACTAGAGACGCAGGGGGAGGGCTCAAAATCTGGTGCCCAAGCAAGCGTGCGGCACATCCTTTGATCCTGGTCAGCTTCTCTGGGCGCTTTGCGAGATCTCCCTTGAGTCCCTTGCAAAGCATACGCTTCAGTTTTTCTTGACGCTGGCCAGGGCCTTCAATAACTAGCGCTGTCATCTGGCAGTGTCAAACTGGATTGAAATATGGGATACCTGGTATTTCTCAAGTTGTGACGTTTATTGTGAGTAAGGACCTTTGAAGTATTATTGAAGTTTACCTAGGGTCGTCCTCCCCACCCAATCATTCAGTCCCTGGTGTCTTCATCAGCACCACTCGACCCCAACAACCTAGTGTGTGCCTGACAGATGCTTAGCAATGCTGCAGGGGAGAGGCGGGGGAAATGGATCTCCGTCCCCTGTCGGCGGCAATCTCTACCCGAGCGGAGCACTGCATCGGAACCAGGGCAGCGCTCCGCGGGACCTGGGTGAGGCCCCTGGATCATGACCACACACAGACCAGCTGCTACGGAAGATGGTAGAGGCTTAGTTGCAAAGTCCGCTTCGCACGCGAGCGAGTCGAACTGCCACTATACGCGGACAAATCGCTGAACCCTGTCTTATCCGGGGATGGCGACAGCAGGAAAACTCTATTGTGGCTGCTGTGGCATTCTCATTTCCACACTGTGCCAAGGCATCCGGACCTGTCTTCCACAAAGGTTGTGGCCTTGGTTGCAGGTGTTGGTTGCGATGTTCCATCCCACCCTCCTCCTGACACAGAGCTTCCTCATTGGGGGTGTCTCCTTGCTCCGCTGTCTTGCGTCCCTAATATTCCAGTCTTTTGCAAGACGCCTGAGCTGATTCCAAACAGCGTGATAAGATGGCGCATCCGCGCCAGACCAGTCATCACGTTTTTGTGAGTTGATGCTGCTCCCGACTCTAC
The DNA here is from genome assembly GCA_006518225.1 of Fusarium neocosmosporiellum. NCBI lineage: Eukaryota > Fungi > Ascomycota > Sordariomycetes > Hypocreales > Nectriaceae > Fusarium > Fusarium neocosmosporiellum. The sequence continues at coordinate 68,060 of SSHR01000248.1, read as the reverse complement.
ACAACCCCCCGACATCCCCTCACAACTCTTGTCAGTGTTCGCAAAAACCTCACTGAAAGACCACCCTCTTCTCCCGCTGGCCAGCTGGGGACTGAGGTGACCAACCATGGCCGATTCCGTCATCCGTACCGAGTCACAGGGTCCCCTTATCGTTGGCATCGCGGTCGGCTTCGTTATTGCCTCGGGCATCGTCATACTGCTACGGCTCTACGCAAGACTTGTCCTTCTAGGGGTGGCGGGCCCAGATGACTGGACTATTCTGGCAGCAACGGTACGGCGAGTCCCCTTTCGTTCAGAGTGTCCTTTCCCAACCCAGCACAATCAGATGAAACTATAGACGCTGACGAGACTCAAAGGGCATTGCCATCGTCGACACGGTGTCGACTGCAATGGGTAGGTCCTTCTAGTGTCTAGAGCTGCTACGTCTCCTTAGAGCTAATAATACTTCTCATTCTCAGAGGTGAAATACGGCATGGGCAGACACAAGGAGGCCGTTTCACCGGAGGAAAGTAGAGAGCAGCTGAAGGTATGCCCGTCTCTTGGCCCCGGAAACCCTCCAACACCAGAGCAGGACTAACGTGTGTGCAGTACTTGTACATCGCCATTCTCCACTACAATGTGGGCATGAACATGGTCAAAATTTCGTTCCTGTTCCAATACCGCCGCATCTTCCAATCGCCGAGGATTCAGAAAGTCTGCTTCTGGGTGATAATCGGCGTCATCCTCTGGGCTTGTGTCCAGGCCACTCTCCTCGGCACCTCGTGTCTACCCATCGCCACCCTCGTGCCCAGCACCGCAGGTTGGTGCCTGGACACGCTGCCGGTCTGGTACATTTCGTCAGCCATGAGCATCGCGACAGACGTTCTCATCTTTTGCATTCCGCTGCCGTCGGTCTTGAAGCTCCAACTACCCATGAAGCAGAAGATCATGGTCATACTTATCTTCTGCTTGGGTTTCTTGTCAGTATATACACTCACGCCTCGCCGCTCGCCTTCTCGTTTCGTATCTGACGATATCGCCCCTTTCATCACAGTGTTTGCATCATCTCCGTCTATCGCATGTGCACCCTCCGTGAGGCTGTTTTCAGCGATGACCCCCCGTGGAACGGCGCTGGTGCTGCCATCTGGTCCGTCATCGAACTGAATTGCGCCATCATCTGCGCCTCGCTGCCCACTCTACGCCCCTTGATAGCGAAGGTCGTCCCCGGCATGTCATCTAACCACAGTAACTATGCCAGCTACGAACGCTACGGGTCCCAGTATGCTACTGGCTCCAACTCGCGAATACGCGCCCACGTCTCGGTCAAGGACTCCAAAAGGAAGCCGCGAAGCATCAGCACTGAAGAGCTGGCTTTGAACGACATGGACTCGAGCATGCAGGGCGGTATGCCCAGTGTGTACGTGGAGAGCAGGGGCGAGCATCCGGAGCACGACCATCCGAAGCAGATCATGGTAACGACAGAGACGTTGGTGAGCAGGCACTAGGGAATGGATGTGCTTTTGATGCCACGCACGAAATCACTACGAGAATGGCGGCTACGTACTTCATTTTCCCGTGCTGGGATTGTCTATTCATGGGACGTTAGTAGGATGGTCACGTGCATAATACCTACGTATACTAAGCTACATTTATTATAATAAAGTAGAATTTTTCTTCCTAATTAAACGCGTGTATATATATAAATCACTTATATAATAGATCTCATTTACACAGCCGGCTGTGCACGTATGGGTCGCCAAGCGACCACCTATGATGACTAAGTCACTTGAGTTTCGTCTTAGGATACCATGATAGTTTATAACAAAGGTATTCTATTCTTCTATTTGCTTTTGCTGCTACTTGAACTAAAACTCCTCTGCAGTCAATCCGACATTTCGCTCCTTGGCGAGGCGTAGAAGCTCTTGACCGATGGCCAAATCCATAACACCGGTTCCCACACTCTTGTAGATGACGAAGCCAGTCTCGAGCCACTTTGTGAGATCGGCTGGCTTCTCAGTGTTGTTGGTCTGAAGAAGCTGGCCAATCTCGAGCATCTTCTCTGTCGGAATCTCGGCCTTGACCAGCTCACCAGCTTCCTGCAAGCATCCATCACGGCTGTCGACAGCAACAGAGCCTCCTTGGTATCCGGAAGAGGCGAAGACGCCAGAGGGATCCACCACCTGCTTCAGTAGTTCTGGGTCGATTTCTTGCATGTCTAGTCGGTAGGAGCCGATAGCTGCAAAGAATCGCGTCTTGCTCAGGGCCTTCTCAGAAGTGAGGTACTTGGCGGGGAACAAGGGCTGTGTGCTGGGGGTCGTGAAGAAGAGGACGTCGGCGTCGACCACCAAGGACTCCAGAGCTGCATCACGGTCTCCCTTGGGGTCAAAGGCCTTAAGGTCGATATGAGAAGGCCATGGGGAGTTCTGGTTAGACTTGAGCGACTCAATTAGCTCCTGTGTTCGCTGGGCCGAACGGTTGACGATGGTGACGCTCTTGATGTCCTTCTCCTTGAGTAGGAGAGCGAGGCGGATATGCCAGAGCGCCTGCTTGCCTGCACCAAAGACCACAATGTTCTCGGTGTTTTTGCGGAACCGATAGGGCAGCATGGAGCCCAGAGCTGTGCGGAAAGCCGTGAGAGCGGCGGCGTTCAAGGTGCCGATAGCCTGACCTCTAGCATCGCACAGCGTAAGAACACTCTTCAGACCGGGCTCTGACGGCTTGAGCTTCTCGGCTGGGGTGATGCCGACAATCTTGACACCCAGCAGCTGGTCGGTGGTTCCGGGCATGAACAGGCTGACCTGGTCATCTCGGCTGACGACGGCGCGATGCGGCTGATACTGCTGCTCATTGTTGCACGAGTACTGGATGAGGGCTCGTTCGAGGGCGTTGGCAAGGTCAACGACATCCGAAGACGACAAGCTGTCGAGGATGTGGTTAACGTTTTTGTCTGACAGAACAGTAAAAGCCATGATGTCTTGCTGTGTTGTTGCTGAGATGGATGGTTTGAAAGTTGGCACAGCACCCAGTCTATATGGACCGAAAGACGTCCAATAAAACCGAGGCCTTTATCGATGAGGCAGGGCATTCCGACATCGGACTCGGGCTGTGTCGGCTTTGCCGATAAGCGTCATGTAAGAATCCATATTTGGGCGGGGAAATGCCATGGAATGTCGGGACATGGGGCCGACTTTTTGAGCCTTGAGATTAGATGGAAGCTTTCCATCAACTTCATTTGGATATCATTTTAGTTATATACACAAATTATTTGACTCTATAGAGTTTTGAAAGACTCTTGTCATGGTCGTGGAATTGTGCTTTCTGCACCTCTCGCGGAGACATTCCTGAACTGCCATTGAATGCTGACTATCGTGTTCCATTGCCGGAATTGATTACCTTTTTCATAAGCTCCAAGATAACCACCTGTTTCCTTATATTTGTAAGCTGCTGCTACACGTCCTATCTGCTCGGTTGCTCCCTCCGCGATTGCTCAAAGGTCCCGAGTGAAGTCCTTGAGTCGGTCCGGGCGAGGACAGCCGATAGTTTTATTTACCTATTAAAGCATGATTCGGCTATACGGCGCTGTATGAAGCTATCATTTCGCGATGGGGCCATTGTATTATCCGACAGTACTTAATTCAGAGGGACACTCATCAGTATTCATAGTCTATCTCAGTTTCCAACAATACGATGCAAGTCAAAACTGGCTGCTTCGCATCACAGGCAACCTCCCTATTCTGAGTACAGGACCATCAATATGGAAAGAAGAAAAAAGCCACGTTCAAAATCTAGCAGATGATCAAGTTGATGTCCATCTTCCTACCGCCGTTTACTCTTGCTGACTCGGCATCTCGTAGCCCTGCTCAGTAGGGAAGGTAGTGTCTAGCTTGTGAATCTCATGCTTCAACGACCTGGTTTTGATGCCAACGACAAGCAGGATCAGAGTGACCAGCATCTCTGGCACAACATTAAGGCATACCTCCACCGCCTTGGAGGTTAGGAATCTAGAGGCTGGGTCTGAGATCTTGAGCTGTAGAAGCGCAATGGCGTAGGCAAGTCGAAGGCCGGTGAGCGGCATCGTCAACAAGGCACCGTTCAAAAGCTAAAAGTGATGACCAGTTAGTACTCGTGTATCCAAACACACTATAAGACGGTCTTACCAGTCTACCGCCTGACATTGAGGGTACAGGTCCAATCGCCGACGTGGGTCTGGACTTTCCAGACCACAAAGCCCAAAGGACCAGTAGTACCCAAGACAAGGCAACCAGAGCAGATGCGACCTTGAGGAGCACCTTCATTGTGGATACAGACTCCCCTTTCGGCAAGTTGATGACGGAAATAATGATCAAGACCATGGCGACTCCAACGAGGGTATGGTATTGAATCTCGAGTAGCACGTCTAGCTTTCTGTTGAGCCGAGGGTTCGTCGCTCGTCGTCTGGCATGGAAAGTTAGACAAGAGTTCTTGACTCGGGATAGAAATACTCACGCCTCATGCAGAACGCCCGATGCTGCTAGAAGCAATGGAGACAGGCCAATGCTGCTGAGAATAATCGATCCGGTTGAGGTGTTGGAGCCATGAAGGCCGATGCCTCCAGTAACGATCCTGAGGACACAAAAGGTCTGGACGTAGAACCAGCCTAGGAAGCCAACTTTGCCATGCTTGAACAGGCAGTACAAGGCAGGCTGGACAAAGATGATGTAAATGGCGAGCTTGGCCGCTGCGATGGAGTCTGTCATGTTGTAGATGTGGTGTAGGACTGTTGAATGTGTAAAGTATTGTTAGGTATTCGAAGCAAAGAATGTCTTGCGATATCTTCTGCTGTAAATATTCCGCCTACATAGCGCTCATATATACTTGATCTCTTGGCTCCCTCCTCCCTGCATTCTCATTCCCAGCACCATGAATTCGGGTGTGGTTCTGGGGATCTGCATCCATAGGGCTGCGCCACGCAACCGATGCACACCCAGAGAGTTAAACGATAGCGAGAATGGCAGGGCCCTTAGCGTGGTGGGCGACTAATTTAGTCCAGACCTCTCAAACAAGGGAATCGGTAGGGCTGTTCCATGGGCTGCGTAATCTCGTCGTTTATTCAGTCGTCATCAGTGAATACTACTTGCTCATCTAGGACTTGCTTCGGCCAACGAAGCAACCCTTGCCATTCCTCCGGTACCACCTCGATGATTGCCTGGAGTTCACGGGGCCCAGAATCCCCAATCCACCAGAAGCTGCGCAGCATGGCCATCAGAGCAAAATAGTTGGCTAGAATGACAAGTGCCCGGGGACGTTGCTCCTCGACCAGGTCTACGAAGCGCTTATGGATTAGCATAGGGAAGACAACAACCCTTCTTCCCACGGTCGCTGCAGGTTCGCGCTGGTTCATGGCTTTCCATATGCCCCCGATGAAACTGACTGCGCCTCCATACGCTTCTTCTATCTCGGGGTCCCAGCTCTCCTCCAGCTCATGCGGCTCCTCTCGACGCATCAAGTGCATCAAGTCCCGCCGTAGCTCCTCGTTCTTATTATCGTCAAGATAATCAGACACGGCGCTGATCATCTTGACGGCCACAGAGTCAGGCTTGTTCTTGACAAGGTCCCAGGCTTTCCTAAACACAGCCGTACTGCTCCCACTGATGCGTAGCCAATTGATCGGTGGAACGTACGGATCCAGAACTCGTTCTTGGAGTTTGACGAAGCCGTACAGACGCAGCATACTCGACACCAAACAAATGGAATCTACGTTTTCCAGGCTCATATTCTCAATGTCTTTGTGATGTTCGCGGAGAGCCATGTTGAGATATGTGCGACAAGTCTCGGCGGCCTCCTTGTCGGTGTATTTGCTGTGATGCTCATTGTGAAGACAAACCACCATGAACATGGCGTAGAGGATAGAATCCGAGGTCAATGCCCTCTTGCAGAGACTGGTCACCCAAAAGTCGTAGGCGATGTCGTCCATGGAGGTGGATGGACCGGTGTCAGTCATGTATTGGTAAAACAGTCGATGTTCGAGTTTTCTCCGCGCCTCAGACTCGGGAGGATCTACGATTGTCTCGTCTGCAAGGAATGGCCGTGCAGATCCACCAGCGGCTTGAGGGTTGGGGGACTTTGCACGGTCGTAGACGCAGGTCAGTTCTAGTCGAGTGCAATTGGAACATATTGGCTTGGCTTCATCACACTGGTGATTGTTAGTGATATGAGAACCAACCACTACAATTCAGTGCACTTGCCTTTACGCGCCGGGCCCTGCACCGCTGACAACCTGTCCGTGACTTTTTGTGAAATAGCTTTGCCGGGCGTTTCTTGATCGGTGGCTTCGATTGCCGAATGCTGAGATTGGTTGAACCATTTGGATCCATAGCGACAGATGCATGCAATTCCAAGGATTGTCACACAAGCCAAGCTTGGGAGGAAACAATGGGTGGTTTAAACGATAACGATCGTTCAAGAGGCCACCGAAAAAGTTAAACGAGAACGAGCGATCTTCGTCAGCGACGTGCCGATTTCCGAGTGGAAAATAGTGCTGACTGAGCTTGATCTACGAAATCTGATTCGCTGGTTGGAGCATGAAAGGCTTCACGGCAATTAGTGCCCTCGCTTGGTTGTCGGTGACGAGGGTCGTTGTTGTGCTCGTTATCGTTCATGCAGGGATTGGGTGGCTATGTTGCAACGGTAAACGGAAAACTCCTTTCTTTGGATATATACGAAAAGCTACGAGTATATAGCTGGCAGTTTCAACAGATATTCAACTCATCCAATCCAGAACCATTCTCCCGATTACAATTTAATCTCCTAATTATCCCATACAAACACTTCCTCTCGTTATTCTCGCTGCAAAACATCATGTCAGGAGAAGGTCTCGATCCTCTCAAGCGATACCTTGTCAAGGGTATAGCCAGCGGCATTGGCTTGGCATCTGAGGGCATATCTTCCTACAAGGAGCGTCGCAAAGCCTCGTCATCACCACCAAGCTCTGAAAATGCCCAAATCTCAACTCGAGACTCGTCAACCTCGACCTACGCGACAGTTACTGGCGTCCATGAGCTCTCCAGTGATACCAAGGCTCGGCCGGAGGAGGATGCTCAGTGGGAACTTGACGAGGCACAGGATGACCTGCTGCCACAATACGAAAGTCACCAAGAGACTGGCATCACCCCCGATCTGGACCAAGGTCTCTTCGAAAGATATCCTGCACCTGCATACACGGAAAGCACAGGCAAATTATCACAGCCAGTCATTCTTCCCCAGCGCAGACCAAAGACACGCAGGCGAGGTTTCATCAGAGCATACGCCCCGGTCTTGAACGACACTGGCATAACTCAAGACATGTTTCTTGACTTTCTCGAGACGTTCCACAAATCTACACAAGCATCACCATGGATCGATGCCATCAACCTTGCCGCCATGCCTCTTTCGCTCATACCTCATTTCCCAATGGTTGTCGGACTGGCTATTCAGGCCACGCTCATGGTAGCAAAGGACATCCAAAACAGGACGAGGACCAATGCATTCTTGGACAAGGCAAACAGCGAATTCTTTGGACCTCGTGGACTGTACTGTCTCATCATGACTTATAGCCCCGAGACAGACAAGCCCCATGAAGCCCCCGACGCCTCTTCTACAATTGCCACCTCCCTGAACCCCTCAACAAGTCAGAAGATGTTTGGAAAGCTCAAGGAGTCAAGGGGCAAGACGTACGGAGAAGTCGAGCTGCCGGAAGCGGCACCCCTCGTGTTTCCAGTTCTGGAAGACCCTGCTGCGGCAAGCCATGCACCAAAGTCGACCAAAGAGAAGATGGAAGGTACTCAAAACTACGTGAGAGAATACTTTGACAAGAGGGCTCAAGCAAAGTTCGCTGCCAAGAATGCCGGGAGCTCTCTTGTCCAAGGCCCAACCCCCAAGTTCACCTCTCGATATGCCGATCCCAACCATCCCGCGAGCAGCGGCTCTTTCCGGTCACTGGTGACGGGAGGTCATATCAATCCTCCCCCAATGACTCGACAAGAGCGTCTTGCAGGCGCCATGGGCAACTGGTGCACGAGTTATGATGCCAGACAACCCGCGGGCAACTACACACTGAAAGATCATGTGTTGCGGACAAGAGGCATGCTATCACTGGGGGCACCTAGGGCTGAGCATGCTCCATATGGTGGACAGCCAGCTGAGCCAGCTACAAGTCCAAGGCCAGGTCTCGGATCCCGCCTGGGTGGAGACCGAGACAAGATGCAAGTAGGTCCGCTTCGGTTCCATCACCAGGATCAATGGTCAAGAAGGTTGTGAAGAAGGTCAGTAAAGTCTCTTGATGGCAGTAGCGTTATGAGCTAACACGGAATCAGAACATCCTCTACCTGATGGTAGTGAACCTGCCAACGGACGAGGAGCTGGCTCAAGCTACAGAGGAACTCGAGAGAAGGAGGAAGGAGGGCGCCAAGATGTCTAATATTATCAAGAGGTTTGCGGATTATTAATGCCCTGTGTTTTTTATATAGAAGTAATCAAACTAGGAGTTGGTTGAAGACAACTGAGAGTATGTATTATTAAACACGCCTAAGCGACTTGTTTTAGAGTACTTCTCATAGTCAAAAGAGTATACCACCCCCAATGACGGGTATCTATCCAATGACTATCCATCTCATGAGCTCAACCCGTCTCTCTCGGTCTCCTTAGCACTCGCGCTCTTGAGATTGGGACTGACAGCCGCCTCCTCGAAAGCAACCTGAGCAGCCGGATCTACGGTTTGAGGACTAGAAGAAGTTATTTTATGTGTGCTACAAGATGATTCTCATGACTTACTCTCGTCGCTTGAGATACTGGTTCAGCAGATGCGTCGCAATGACCAGAGCGACGGAACATCCGAGCGAAAAAGAAAAGCCCTTGACAAAATGAGGAGCCCCTACCGTCTTGTAGACCAACAAGGGCGTCCATGCTGTGGATGACTGGGCGATGGCGGTAATAAGAACAAGGGCGAAGGACCTCTCTGCTGGAGATGTTCTCAGTTGTGTGTTGACCCAGCCGTGAAGTGCTGGTGCCATGGCGTTGGCGGAGTAGATGGTTGAGAATGCAAACCATTTCGCAGCTTCGGGGACGTTCCAGACGATGAGGATAATGAGGCCAATGATGTTCCAGGTATACGCAGCCGTAATAGCCCAGGCAGGTCCAAGGTATAGATCGGAGGCAAAAGACACGAGCAGGACGTAGAAGATACCCAGCGCCGGGGCAATCGTGCCGAGTTCGTTAATGCGGGCCTTGGTATAGCGCTCGAGGGACTTGATCCACAGCAAGAAGCTTCCAGAGCTTGTATGCAACTGGGAATTCCAGAAAAGGACGTCGAGGAGGATTATAGTCCAGAATTGCGGCTTCATGGCGATCCGCTTGAGGGTGTTCAAGCCAAGCTTGCCATGGGACTGATGGCCAGCACGAGACAGTCACTCAGTGCTAAGGTCAATGTCTTCCTACGACAGGCACACTCGGTTGGGCTGTTCAGGAGTGCCTGGGATGACGAAGTATCCGAGAATGCCGATCGGGATGGTGATGATGGCGCAGATGATGTACATCCAGCGCCAGCCGGCGAGGCCGTGGACACCGTCCAACTGGGCCGAGGCTCCGGCCTGGATAAGACCGGCAGTGAGGGTTCCTAGGTATAGGCCGATGTAAAAGATGCCTCCGCGTCTGGCCAGCTCGTCACCACGGTACCAGGCTCCTATATAACATGAGTATGAGAAAATGAACCCCCATGTCGGGTGACCTACCAAGAAGATAATTCACTGCGGGAAAGAAAGCAGCCTACTACCTCGTCAATTTGTGTTCAGATAAAAGGGACCTAGCGACAAACCTCGAACCATCCAACAAGGAATCGATAGGCGGCGAGGTCGGCAAATCCAGTGACTCGATATTGCAGCAGCGTAAAGACGCCCCAAAGAATGTCGAGAGCCGGGATCAACCAATGCATGGGAATATAGGTAAGCAAGAACATCAAAGGAATCTGTCCAGTGACGGCGCCAACGACGTAAAAGGTCTGCAGCTTGACCAGCCCATTGCCCTCGAACTTGAGATCCTCTTTCATCCCTGAGACGTAGGCATTGTCTATGCAAACGTTAATCAAGTCCAAGAAGGTGACGATAGCTACTTACTCAGGTTTGACTGGTCCATGTACTTGACCCAATAAGCGAGGACCGCGTACGGCACGATGAGGAGATCGAGCTTGGTGATCAGCTTCCGCTCCCGTGGGATGTCGCTATCAGCGAACCATTTGAACCAACTGCCTCGAGATTTGTTGGCCATGTTGAAGAGCGATGAGTATAGGTGAATACGAAAACTGGGCTGAATACTGAAAGGTTAGACTCAGGATTGAAGCATTTAAGTATTTTGTGACAGATTTTGCGTTGACCTTGATCGAATTCCCAATACCAAGGCCCCGGGACGACTTTTTATATGGAATTGGGGTTCTCGATCGAACCAGAAGCATGCTATAGACTATCTAGACGTTCGATCTATCCCAATCTTGCTAGAGATCAATTGCATCACCGCAAGGTTATCTGATGCAAGTTAATCTAGAGGGCCTATATCGACCAAGCTTCTTGCCACACGCACGGGGAATACCCAAAGGTAACCTATGACTGACAAGAATCGTGAGTACGTGCCGCAGTGGACAGCTCAGCTATCGGTTCCAGATAGGGTGCGGCTCCGCGGCCGCGACAATACTTGTGCGGCTCCGTTCATCTACCCGTACCCAGTTCATGGTGGACCCGGCATCCTAACTTGTGGAACAAGCTTCGTCGGAAAGATTCCGGTCTTTCAGGGCTGCGTTAGCGAGGCTCGAATAGGGAGATCCTGTCCTCTTGAATGGAAAGAATATGGCGTGCTCGCTGGCTAGAAGCTGGCTGGAAGCTTGACGGTTGAACTGGGCTGAGAACTAATGAACGACACCATAACTAACGACAACGCCGGTACCCGAAAAAGCTCGTATTGGAATCACTGTCTCAATCAGAAATTGACTGCAGATGGGAGCCGATGCTGGCCCACGTCTTGGACCAGTCGTCAAGCATGTCACTTCCAGACCGGCATCGATCCCGGCCCAACCCTGATGAACCCGTACGTGGTCAGATAATTATTGACATGGCGTGAAGCCGAGAATAAGCTAATAGAAAAGCTTGAAACTTTATTTTGCCATTAGCAAGGGGCCATGTCCTCCAGACCAATGTCATGGCCACCAAAGAGTGGATATTCAGGGGATCCGCAAGACAGACGAGGAGCCAGAATGGTCTCCTATTTTGACCAAATGGAGTAATCCGAGAACTGAAGAAACTTGGCAGTGAGTCATCAAGGACTGAGTAAATATCGCGCATCCTGCCTGGCGAGGACGCGGCAAAACTCTTTCAACCACAGCCCGTGCTCTTTGTAATCCTCTGGAAGTCTGTCCACCACGTCCTCAGTCCAGGATATTACCATGTTTTTGCGGCCTGGACACTTTGGCTCGTCTGATAGGGCGAGGACAGACCTCCCGATGATGTAGTCCAGCAGGAACATGTGGATGATGAGGAGCTGGCCAACGTGGTTGTTTGGGTCGACAAATGACTGGAAGGTTTCGGTGCTTAAATAGCTGGGTATCATGAAGAGGGTGACGAATTCCTTCCAAGCTGGTATGTTTGGTCAGCAGGGGTACCCGACAAAATCGTTTCTTTACTCACCCTCAAGCGAAGAGGTCGGAAGCCAGGATATGGCCTTGAGCATGGATTCACAGTATATCTTTTCACATTCTGTTCGACAGCGAGGCTCGAGAGCCAAAGCAGAGGTTTTGAATCCCTCTATGATCTTCATATCCTTGGGCTGATCGGTGATGATATCCCGGATATTGTCGATATGTGCGTCCGGAGTCCAGCTCCTGAACACAGACCGATGATATTCAGGCATCATGGAAGTCGAGACCAACGTGGCCCCTCTTGACATGACTAGATACTCGGTCATCCCGTGCGGCATGAGACAAGACTGTGCGGCAATGCACATGAGGGCCGCAAAGAGAGCATCTCTGTCAGCAATACTCTTGTGTGAAGTGTCGGCGAGCTGCTGATTAATGAGATTGATGGCTGTAACTCTGTGCTGGAGCGCTTGAGCATTGTAGTTGACATTGCCATTTTGCGATAGATGAGAAGCGCCAAGACCTAGGGCAGCATGCGCCAAGTAGTTATACTGAGGTTGTGTTAGCTATCTACAATCAATCAACCGGAGAAGCTCTCACGCCGTGGGTCATGGCTGCGCATTGCGACCAGATATGATCCCCCCTTAGCGGCAAACTGGGATATGCCACGGTCAAGAACTGATAGTGGAATCTCAGATCATCCAGGGCCAAGCTCGTCAGCGGAGCTCTTGGTGCTTCGGGCAGGGCTTGGCATGCTAGCGGTGGGTATTGACACCGCAGCCCTAGCCGTGCACATCGCGCGCATCCCGGTTGACGTTCGTCGCATTTGACCCTTCTTCGCTTGCAGTTGAAGCATCCGAGCCGGGATTTGGAATGGCCTCTTCGAGCTGTGGGCTGTCGTGCGAGGATGACCTGGTTGGGGGTGTCGGAGGTCGAGGACACAGAACGCGACTCGATAGGTTCGTTATCACGCATCATGGGGCCTCAAATTAGGACTGCTCTGCTGTGTCATGGTAGACCGTCGATCGTGTTGGAGGTGCTGGTGGAGTGCGAGACACGGCACTCGCGTCGTGGGTTGCAGGGGTAACGGCAATTCTGCCTTGGCGTCAAAGATGACTTGACTTGTTTCACGCCTCGCAGGCTTGATCACGTGCCAATGGATGCCTGGCAAAACGTTGGTGAGAATGTCTCTGAGTAGCACCAACGCTAGTGGTCAAAAGCAAACCTTGCTGGTGAGGCCAACCCTAGAGTTGTACTGTACAGCTGTCGCTTGCTCTCCGTCCAGCAGTCATGCTCTGAGGATGTGACATGTCAAGAATCTTTCAATGAAAATTGAGACTACTAGAATATGTTTGATCAGTAGGGATACCTACAAAGTGTTACGGGCCACAAATCTAGACTATTTTTACACGCGACCCGTCGCCGCTTCTACTCAAGCTGACACTATTAAGTATATCAAAGGCGAACTCGCCAATAAACTGCTCTTGGAAAACATAAACCGATCATAGGGATACCTCACCACCGAAAATTTTATCAAACCTCATGAGAAGTTGTGGTTTAGTGACCATTATGGCTACGCCCATGAAGGTTACCGTATGGATAATGCCACTCTGATGAGCTGTCATTGCTATACCTCTGCCCGACAGATGACTCGCACGGTGGTAAAGAGGTTATCGTTATAACCCGACGCGTCGCTTCTTGCAACAACAATCTCTCATCTCCGCTTCACGCCACCGACCCTACGCCAGGCAAAGCTCATACTGTAATACCTTCCCCCGAAACCACTCGCAACGCCATGTCGACTTTTCCGATAAATATACCGAACCGTATACGAGAGAACAAGACTGCGGGTGCTGGCCTTTCGTCTTGGGTGCTCCGTCTCGACGCCGTAGTGAAATGTTATAGCTCAGCTGAAAACGACCATAAAGCCTGAGAGATTGCAGTGTACGAGCGTCTTGGATCCGATGGCGATCACCATAAGGGAATCATGCGGTACTACGGCATCTTAGATGATGCAGGCATGATCCTCCAATTTGCACGACATGGCTCCATATGACAATACACCAGCCGGCTTCAGCAGCACGAATACATCCCGCTTCTAACGAGACTGCGTTGGATCGAGCAGACAGCTGATGCGATCGCGTTCATATTCAAAAGGCGAATTTCATTGCGACATCTCCTGCAACAACATCTTTCTTGACGAAAACCTCAACGCCAGTGTGGGCGATTTTGCTGGATCTTCTCTTGATGGGTCACCCTGTCTGAGCTGGTATGAGACAAGCCACTCACACCCTGACGTGTTGGTACCATCCACAAAGACCGAAATCTTCGCCCTTGGCTCTACTTTCTACGAGATTTTGCTTGGAAAGAAGCCTTTCGAGGGGCTAGATGAATGTTCTATTGAAGAGTCCATCCAAACCGGTCGTTTTCCAAGTCTAGAGGCTATTCCTGCGCTCTAGACGTGTATTACTAAGTGCTGGCATCAACAGTATGAAACTGTTGACGAAGTCCTGCAGGACATACAGACAGAAGGTAGTTTGGGGTTGTCATTCACTGGCTGCCATTCACTAGCTAATATCGATCAGTACATCGTGTTGTTACCTCCCCTCCCGAAGAACTGCCCGACACTCATTCAGCATCTGTGCCCTGACACTCGCGACCCCTCTTCCGTTGATGTGGTGGATGAGGCCCGCTAAGTTACTCATGAGACGTTAAAACGCGGTTTCGGACAGGAGACAAAACAGCTTACCGTTCAAGTGGCGGGTTAGAGGCGGGGGGCACAGAGGACAGTCACCCGGGCGTCTGGTGGAACCCAACTGGATCTCCTTGCCAGTATCATCTTGTGACGTTCGATCCGGACAAAAATGACCCTGCCTAAGAGCCTTATCGCATTGCTTGATGTTTTCGCGTGGGAATATATGCTTAACGGGTTTCTACCGGCACCTTATGTGGTAATACTGCTGCTTGAGCGACTTCTACATACTGTGAATTAGTTGGCAAGAAGCGTGCTAAATTGTTGGTTGGTTTGAAAGAGCACCACTACGACGAGGAGAAGGGTTCTTTTAAGCATCATATGGCCTGATGTTCAATGGAACAGATTTGCGACTTGATGGACCGCGAGGAAATGAGACCCAAAGTGCAGTTCTCGTTGAGAATCACACCATAGCAAGGTGGAAGCGACATGCGGCTGCATTCGGGCCTCCAAACCCTTGGGATGCCAGAAAAAAGGGCAGGACAGCCTCTGTCAAGGCGGGGTAAGTGACAAGTATTTTGCATGTTATGCAATGCATGCAATACAAAGATTGACAACCTGAAGGCCATTGAGGGGTAGCGGCAATTCTGCATTGGCGTCAAGATGACTTGACTTGTGGTATCGTCACAACTAGGTTTAGATATAGGCGAAACAAATCCCTAGGTGAGTGCGGTTTGAATACTATATAGCCTGGGTGTGTTTGGCTATCTGAAAAGAATGCGATGTAAAAGGGGGCTGACCGAAGCATTCATGAAAGAGTTGAGTCTCACAATTGCGACAGTCAGATTGAAACCGGCCTGCAAGACATACCTCTTCGTGTCATCTTGATTGTCAATCTTTACAATTGCTGTCAACCCAGCCCTATGGCGTCAGCTGAGGCCTGCCGCTTGTTAGACTTGTCACAAAAGGGCGCAGCTTACTAACGATGGGCCGATCCGAATAGTGACTCATGTCGGACAAAGTTCAACAACCGGTGGCTTCTACTTTACAACGAACTCAGTCATACCTCACCAAAACCATCTCAAGCGGCATCACCATGAGCGAACAACCTGTTGGTCCTCTCACTCCGGAGGGCAAGGCATTGCCGCCCTCGCGCGTGTCCCTCGACGGGAAGTACACCTCTTTGGTCCCTCTGGATGTATCCCACGCCGATGCACTCTTCAAGCATCTTGGTGGTGAGGAAAACGGTCACCTTTGGACTTATATGTTTGGAGGCCCATACCTCGACCAGGACGAATGGAGAAAGACGCAGAAGGTCTGGAGCAAGAGAGAAGACACAATCTTCTTCACCGTTCTCTCTGGCCCACGAGAAGATGCCAATTCTGAGCCTGTTGGGCAAATGTCCTATCTTAACATTGTGCCGGACCAACGGCGAATCGAAATCGGCAGCATCATCCTTGGTGGCAAGCTGAAGCAGACTCGGGCGGCGACTGAGGCATTTTACCTCCTCATCAAGCACGCCTTCGAAGACCTTGGATATCTGAGAGTCGAGTGGAAGGCAAACCACCTCAACAAGCCGAGCTTGTCAGCGGCTGAGCGACTTGGATTCGTTTTTGAGGGAATCTTCAGGTAATTTCTCAATGCGCGACTTCATTTGGGCCAACGCTCACATTCGGCAGGAAGCATATGATTCTCAAGGGAAGACGC
The DNA here is from genome assembly GCA_006518225.1 of Fusarium neocosmosporiellum. NCBI lineage: Eukaryota > Fungi > Ascomycota > Sordariomycetes > Hypocreales > Nectriaceae > Fusarium > Fusarium neocosmosporiellum. The sequence continues at coordinate 52,053 of SSHR01000248.1, read as the reverse complement.
CGAGACACAGCTTGGTTCAGCATCACAGATGACGAGTGGCCGCTAGTTAAGAAGGCTTTCGATGCTTGGTTGAGTGAAGATAACTTTGATGAGAATGGCAAGCAAATCAAGGCACTCAAGAGCATCAGACAAGCTCTGCAGGAAGGACAGAACTGATAGACGGAAAACCTACAGCACGTGGATAGAAGTTAGAGAATGATAGAAAAGAAACCATGGAGGAACGTTCAACAACCTGGCGCTCTTCAACTGGCAATTAAGCTCGTGCTGAACGGTCAAACTCTACTTGCGTGCCATGAGCACCACTCGGACTCGTCAGATATTATTTTATACTTTTTTTGGCCTTTTAATGATAGAAAATCAGGTCAGTGAAGGAGTTTGCTAATTATGTTCCCGTCATCAAAGCCAATCATGTCCTCCTCGACCTTGTAGCAGGGCAATCGGCCCCTATCTTGTGGTTCTCATCGTAAAAAGGCACTAGGGCGACATTTTTCGGATTAAAACTTTTATTAGAGATAAATTATATAAGATGTTGTCTTGGCGGCTATAGACCATCTGCACTGTCTCTCTTTTTAGACTTTGTCCCCTGGATTACCAGGAATCTACGTTGTGCTAACGACAGTCTAGAACAAAATGGAGATGACGGAAGAAGGGAGAGCTAGGGCATTGACTCATATTGGGCTCACAGTTCCAGATTTATCCACGGAGAGCCCGCTGCCTTCGTGGCTTGAAAGCTCCATCGTTGTGAGGTCTAGACCCAATGTCAACTTGGAGCATAACCCTATCTGGCAACATTTAGTAGTTGAAAAACGGGCTTATGACCCTTATTCATCTTCGGTTTTTCTGTACTCTTCTTGACAAGCACCATCGGTGTCAGCATTCCTCAGTTCATCCTGCGTGCTGACAAAGGCGCAGCTAGGAAAGACCCAGCCGCGGTAACCACGGCATGTCCGAGACAGTCGGCTCTGCCGGGCGAGTAGTGACGCCACAGGCTTGGGACGAGTCATGGGGCTATCTGTTTAAGACAAATACGGACCAAAGGCTCACTGAGGCGTCAACCATGGCGCCCTCATCGAAGCAATCAAAGCAATCAACGATCTCCACAGACCAAGCTAAAGAATAATGATTTCTAATCCAAAGAAAAGGAGGACCATCCTAAAACCGTTCGCTTCCCGGAGGCTAAAAAGCTTGACTCTAGCTGGCCTCGGATTTCCCATATCAGACAGAGGCTTATCAAGTGATGTAGGGAGGAGGTGAAGATTGGCCAAGCGGCTGGCTGGCTGAAAAGAAGTATCCACATCCCGATGGGATCTAGGACGTATTTAGAATGGCTGCCGCAGAGATACTTGCCCAAAAATCATCGACGGGTAGATCTGATCGTTTGAACGGTGCCATAGGCCACAGGACGGATAGTTCTGGAGTGTAGGTTGGAGAGAGGAAGAATAGACAGACATGTGAGCTTCCAGAATAACTAACCCAAGGATGTCCTCCTTAAACTGTCTCTCACGACATCGTCCAACATGTCCCTTCTGCTCATACAGAGAGAGAGGGTGCTGACATGGCATCCCGTGGCGCCGGCGACGGGTGACGGCCCGGTTAGTTTCCGAGTGGAAGATGTTCCAATTTGGATTAAAGATCGTCCAATCGATCGAAGCTAATGACAATAGATCTCGCTGCAGTGTCGATCGCGGTCCCGTTGCGGACAACAGCTTACCGCCGCAAGACAGCTGAGGTCAGACACGGGCGATCACTCGTTATTTTGGGCATGGTTTGTAGGGTCTTGATGAAAGACATTTGAAATCTGCAAGATGAGATCGATTCAGAGGAGTGGTTTAGATAATGGTATTAAAAGGTATGATGCAGCAGACTCAGACAGCGAAGAGGGTCTCTTCATTGTGTCCGTCTTCTCTCGCTTTTTGCACGCCTCACTATCAACAACATGCCTACCCAAAGATCGGGTCTGGATTTTCTGCGAAAAGTCATCTCTATATACGACCGGGAGGAACAAGGCTATCCTCCAGTGGCCAATCCAAGCAATGTCCCACCTGAAGCTCCAGGCATTAGCAGATCCTTCTCTGTCGCCACTACCGACGTTGCAGCCCTTGTCCCATCTGGTGACAAGCTTCTTCTATTTCGATCCCTCACAGGCATTGACACGGTCCCGGCATTGCGGGCCAACGGCCACTCGGTTCGTTCCGCGCAGAACATTGGCATCTACACTCGTGTCGTTTGCAACGAGAGGAAGGCCTCTTTCAGACACAAGGGCTTCAGGATTCTTGTCAGCACCTGTCTTGCGGCTCAAATCATAGTCGCCGCCACGCTTACTGCTCTCGGAGCTGCTAATGGCTCCCACAAGGCAGTCACAGCGTTCGGAGCAATCAATACCATCATCGCAGGTCTCCTGACATACCTCAAAGGGTCTGGGCTACCAACAAAACTCAAAACCAAGAAGGACGAATGGAAAAAAGTCCGAGAGTACATCGAGCAGCGTGAGCGAGAGTTCCGCCTGGCGGACTGTCCCCTCAACATCCAGGAGGAAATTCAGATTGTCGAAAACATGTACCAGCGCGTCAGCACCTAGCTCGAGACGGGGAATGACCCCAAAATGCCGCAGTACCCTCCACCAGAGATCGAAAGGCCGAGAAGTATCTTGTCCATGTCGCCCTCCAACAGGCGGTATTCGTTGAGGCCGAATATGACGACACCTGCGCCGATTGCGGAGGAGAAGAGGGAGAGAGATCAGGATGATTAAAAGATGTATTTTGATATTTTTTTTTATAAGTCATGTTTGGTTTCAAACTTTGTATCCATGAAGACATATTACCTTTGTTCCATTTAACTTCACTATGCCTCACAAGACTCCTGCCTCATGTACCCTCTTGTCTCCAAACTCTGTTTCAATAAGAGGGGAAAATGGGAGTCATGGACATAAACGTGAATTCAGATAATTCCTGCACCTGAAACTCAAACTTGATCACGTGTGAGTGAATACGTGGAAGCCTTCCCTCGCTGGCCCCCTGCTCCTGGTCTCATCAGGGTCATCAAAGCCCCGGCATGTTTTTGCTTGTGTCCATCAGCTCGATGCCTCTTCTCAAATCTGTACGTAATGGAGATAGGAGCGATGGCCTGGAGAACTGTAGACGGAGCTGCTGTGTTCTTTTTGGTGCTATGGGTCTGGGTACAGCCTTTGGGTTACGTGCAAATGTTCGAGGGATTTGTTTACAAACGCGTGAAACACACGATTCCCCAAAGAAGCCTATAGTACAAAGCTGGAGTCAAACTTTAACTCTTGAAGTGACTCTCTTTATTACTTAGGCTCTTTATTTTCTGTTCTTTCCCCTTGATAGAAGAATATGACATATGACAAGTCACTTAGCAAAGTTGCCAGGGCCCGTCATCACTTGACTCATAGGGCTATAAAAGTCTTTGATCGAGCCCTATAGTCCCAGTGTGTTCAATACTAGTGCCATGCCGCCAAGTGCAATGGGCAGTGGCAATGCAGAGGTTGTGTTCCTTCCCCTTTTGACACAAGTCACGATCCTCTCGCCCAACCCGGGTCGAATCGATGATATTCTTGTCTTTTTGTCTTTCATTAGAAACCTACGATGGATGATTTCGGGGATATTATGGTATAATATGGGAACTCAAGTGTTCTCCCCCTGATTGCCATGGAAACTGTGGACAAAGGGGTCGGAACGACATCTCAACATTTATTGACCTCTCCAAACATCTCCCAACAGCATTAGGACAAGAAGATGAATTTTAATTTGACTCAGAGAGAACATTCTGGCCAAGAATGTTCTCGTTAATCATGAGTGCCAGGATTTGCCTTATAACCATGGCCCCTTCTCCCCTTACTCCCTCTCCATTCTTCACTCTTCACACACACTTGGGCTCTCTGGACTTTTCGTACCACCAGTTTTGGCGTTGCTCTTCTTCAACCTGCTATCCTTAGCTCTTCTACAGCATTGCTAAGTCTTCCTCTTTGCAGAACTGCTCGCCTTGCTCTTCTTAGTATCGCTCATACTTCGGCTCTAAAGCATCACTCACGCTTCCTCTTGACAGAACTACTCGCCTTTTTCTTCTGATATCACTCATACCTCGGCCATGAAGCATCACTCACGCTTATCTTCCGCGGAATTGCTCGTCTCCATTCACTACAGCACTGATAAGGCTATTCTTCTACCGCGAAGCTCACGATACTCTTCTAACGCATCGCCTATACTTCTTCTTCCTCTTCGGCATTGCTCTTCCTCATTCACTGCAGCTATTCTTCTACACTTCTTCTTCCTCTGCGGCCTTCCTTCACGACTCTTCTTCTTCTTCTTCCTACAACAACATACGATTCCTTCATCACTTCTGGCGTCTTACCCTGCTGCCTTTCATCAACGCCGGCTATCAACTGCATCTCCAGAGGCTCTTATCAAGGTGGGTTATTCGCTGCATCTTCAGAGACTCAACTTCACACCTCATTCAGCATTACAACGGCAGCGCAGTTGTCTTGAACGAAGCGTCAACTCCTCACATTGGAATTAGACACTTCTCCTCTTACGACTCACGACTACCCCGAACTCTCTGAAATTCATTCCGTCACACTTACAACTCTGGCAATGACTTCTATCTTCCTTCCGCGTCACAAAGATAGCATAGTTCTCCCAGATAGCCATTGATTTCTCGCGTATAGCCTCGCGCAAACTCTTCACTGAACAAGGACATCGACGATACGGCTGATCCGGCTTACCATTTCTGAGATTCCCTGACCCCAATTGAGTACTTGTTGAGCTGTTATATCAACTTTACTTCATCACGAGCCCTCCAGCGCTTTTCACACCATCGATTAGCTGCTACGCTTACGACAGTGCTCACATTCTCTATCTCTAGATTACGAGACTCCGACTATTGATTGTGTCACCTTTTGTCGATAAGATGATGGACTCTGAATCGGATAAAACACATCCGCCCAAACCCATGTCATTATCATCACTTCCTGGTCTACGTGGTCCAGACTACGAGGGAAATGGATCCGACGACTCCCAATCCGATTGCTCGTACTACTCCCTCCAAGACCTCCAAGACACTGACCCCGTCCGGCGCGTGCCAGCCGTTGAAGTGCGTCGGCAAGCAATTGCCATACCCGCCCAGCCCAGGCAGGGCTGTAAATATCCTGAAGAGCTTTTGAACATCGAGAATATGCCACTTCGGGTCCCTGGGCCGTGGGTCGAATACCCGTTGCTGGCCAGTGGCCGATACATTTCCGGCATACCTGGTCCAGGTCGGGTAGTTATAAGTGCGGATGGTTTTGCAGGTTTCGACGTGATCTATCACCCGAGCCAAAGCCGCGGGGACTTCAAACATGCCAGCTACCGTCCTAAAGGATACCACCGTGCACTTTCAAGTTATTTCGTGAGCGAGTATGCATACCCAATGTATCCGTCGACGGCAATAAATGGGTATCCCATACCCTGCCAGTTTGATTACGCCGCTCACCAGGGCTTTGAGTGGCAGGATCAGGGATTGGGCCAAGCCCCGTGGTTGGTGGCTTCAAACATGTGGGCACAGCCCGGCTATGGCATTCAGATTGAACCACAATACGGATACGGGGAAGCATACAACCCGTACGTGGTTCCATCCATGTATCAATATCCTGTGGTTAACTTGTCCGAGGTTGAGAGTCGTTGGGATTGAATTCTGATCTGTGGTTAGAGTCTTGTTGGCAGCGAGTGGTTTGTAAGGAGGGGGTTTGGGAGGAGGTGATTTGACAGGAAGGGAGTGGTTTGGCAGGGGTTGGTTTTGTAAAGATTTTGTAAAAATGAAAGACTTCTTTGGTGCGGATGAATGCTTTTCTCTTCACAGTGTGTGACCCCTGAGGTGAATTACTATTGCTCTAACTGCTTTCCTTGTCCATTTTCCTTTTTCTTCTAGTAGTTCTTATTTGAGACATGAAATAGTCTCAACTCCAATAACAAGATGGCCTTTTTAACCAATCTTTAACTCTTAACCCCTACCATTAACAGCCTTCCTACCTTGATCACAACCGCCATCGCCACAACACCCAAGCATCCCCATCTGAGACACATACTGCCCATTCAGGTCAAGCCTCATTTTGGCCAATCCCTGATTGTTCTAGACCGACCTGAGCGGGCGCGTCAAAGTTTTTCCTGAACCCCCCATCCTTGACTCCTCACGTCGCTCCCTGTCGTTCTCCACACATCAACTCCACCATAACATGGAGGATAACAGCACGCACACTGGTCAGTATCGCTCTGCCTGCGCCGAGTGCCATCGCAGGAAGCAGAAGGTACGTCGCATGCCCTGTCCCTGCGCGTTGCCAGAAGCTGCGCTGCCCCTGATCGCTTGATCAGGCCCTGTAGACAGTTGCTTACTGCCCGCAGTGCAATCGCGAATGGCCCTGCAACCACTGCCAGAAGCGCAAAGTCGCCGACAAATGCCGCTTCGTTCAGCCCAACTCGGTCAGCTCGCCTTCAGACAGCTTAACCTCGGGCAGCGACAAGAAGCGCTCTCGTAGTCGTGACGATGACGGCGAGCCTGAGCCTGATGAGCCTGTCGGAGGCGACGACGACCTCGGTCTTGAGGCGATGGGCTACGCCGCTGGACCCCTGTTTGAGTCTCTCGCCATTGTCTCCAAGGCAAGTTTTCATCCCTCGCTCAGGAATTGGCAACTAACGCTTTCTCAGACGAAGAAGCCCATGGGCGAATTGACTTGGGTTCACCCCGACACTTGCCCTCAGCTTAAGCATGCTCTTGATGTTCTCCCTTCCCGCCCCCAGATGGGTGAGTTGCCACTAATTCTCCATGGATAACGCGGCGCTTGTAAACTAACAACTCACTCAGATGCCCTTGTTCAGAGCTTCTTTAACAATGTCAACTACCATTACTATATCATCTACCCGCCCATGTTCCTGCAGGAGTATCAGAAGTGGTGGGAACGGAGAAACAGCAACCAAACTGTCTCACTCCAATGGACCATCCTATTGGTCATGGTCTGCGCTTGCGCCATGCAACACCTGGACGTCGAGATGAAACCCATCGTCGAGGTTGAGCTGGCTGAGGCTGCGGACACATTAACCAAGGAGTATCACAAAGCCGGCACAGATCTCGGTAGAGTGGTTCCCGTTGGCCACTGTCATCTCCTCAACGTCCAGTGGATGCTGCACTCGATCTACTGGTACAAGGCCGAAGCGAGATTCGTCGAAGCCTGGCACGTCATTGGTGCAGCTGTTCGGGAGGCGCATGAGCTAGGTAAGATGACCTACCCCTGCTGTGACAGGTCACATTGATTGACACGACATGTCAAGGCCTCCATCGAGTTGCTATTGCTGAGGGTTTGACCGAGTTTGAACGCGAGATGCGCCGTAGAGTGTGGTGTGTTCTGGATTGTTGGGACTGGTAAGTTGAAAGGCTCTCGGCCATCTTGAAGGATGCTGACGAAACGAAAGGCAATTTGCTTCTGGCTTGGGTCGACCGACAATTATTGATCACACAGACATCGACGTGGAACCACCAAGTCTCACCCTCGAAAACTTGTCACCATCGCCACTGCTTCACATGAAGTTGCAATCAGAGCTAGTCACCCAGCTCGCGCAGCGCTGGACTGCACCCAAAAACATCGGCACGACAAGCGAGGTTCAAGAGTACAAGCGGATGCTCGAGGATTGGATCCGTGCTTTCCCTGCAGTCTATGATGTCGACCAACCGGACACATCCAAGGACCACAAGCACTCCTGGATCACCTTTCATCGGTTCTACATCCATACCATGGCGTACCTCATGATCCTTAACCCTATGCGCTCTTTCATGGCACAAACGTACACCAAGTCGTCCACGAAGGATCTGTTGGACGTTAGAGCGGATGCGGTTCACTACTCTCTCAAAAATCTTGACACGACTACCAGATGGGTTGATCATGTCTCGCACCGAGACGGCAGATTCCACTTCATCATCTTTTCCCTCTTTGACACGGCAGCCGTTCTTTCTACCGCCATTATCAAGGACCGGGACCATACCATCCCAAGAAGGGACGAGATCATCGACGCCGTGGACAACTCGGTCAGGCTCCTTAAACGCATCAAGGCGATATCAAGCACGGCAAAGACATCCCATGATATCCTTGTCAGGATGGTGCAGAGAATGCCACGACGGTCCGCGCCTGTGCGTGATAACTACCGGAAGAAGCAGCGGGTGGCCCCCGTGGCCGAACCATCACCTCCTAACCTCATGGACAGCGAGGGTGTGAACCATCCATCGCCAAGCAGCCACTCGCACTCTCAGGGTTTCGAGTCACAGCACAGCTCGCCAAGCAACTGGGCAAGCTCAGAAAGCGTGGGAGCTGGTTCAACTCCCCAAAGCAGCTACTCGTACCATGATCACAGCGACCAACCCGGACTTGTTCAGACAGCTGGCCCTGCGCCCACTGAAGGCTACATGCAACCACCTCTTCAATATGATGGCGGCGTGATGCCGAACCAGATACCATCCCCTAGTGCCGGTATTGATGCCGTTATTGAAGGAGGTGGTCTCCACGGAATGCCACAGCCAGACCCCAACATGGCTGGCATGCTGCCTCCAGCATCCAGCGGCATGGTACCCCAAGCGTCTTTTGCCGACTTCCACCCGCCAATGCTGGAAATGAACTACGGACTCGAAAACATTACCGATGCCGAGCTCGGCGACTTTTCTCAATTATGGGACTGGCGGAGTTTAGACCTGGATTTCATCCAAAGCTCAAGATAGTCATTCGCTCGCTGTACTCTTCTTCTTCTCCTCCCTTTTTCTCTCCTTCTTTTTTCTGCACTTGGGTCTGGCTTGCATGGGTATAGACATGATGTACGTTTGCAATGATTTCCGGCTTTTCCTCTAGTATGGGTGTGGTCTTTTGATACTGGAGTGACTTGATACCCGCCATTTTGGGCCTTGGCATTGGAAATATGGTGTCTTTGAATTTGTACTGTAAATGAATCCAGTTGGGGAACCAGTCGGCATGACTCCTTCTCGGACGACGCCGTGAATAGGCGGGCGGAGGCAGTGGCAGTTAAAAAACTACGGGATTCATAACTCGGGGCACTTTCTGACCTAGTTTCGAATACGATGATTACGTGAAACATGGTCCTGACCAGTCACGCTTTTGTTATGTTTCAAATTGTCGAGTTCATGCGTTGTATGGCTTGATGCATGTCGTCTGGCGATCGAAGCTGCAACATTGATTGCTCCTGGAGAACATAATACGGCGCAACATCTCGCCATTTGCAAGGAACTCGGCATCCTCGCCCGTTTCAAAGGATCCAGATAAATGAGCAACACGCAAGTATCACTATGCCCAACGTGATTACAGTGCTCATCGACCATGCGCCAAATCTTTTGACAGCCGTCATCACGGAAGAATAGGCGTCCGGTGATTACTACCTTTATTCCATGTTTCCTGCAAGAATGTCTGAGACAATTCCAAGCTGTGGCCCAAACCTGACATCATAGTCGCCTTTGGATCGTCGAGTTTCAATCGGCTATGAGTGGATCTGCGGTTTGATCCAGGGATAATAACTGCTCAGGGTTGAACCCTGCAGAGATGCAATCAAACTCTGCCGAGGCAAAACGTTCAAATCTGCCTTGCACGAATGCCAACTATGCGTTCTTCTTTTCGGTGGAGTGTAAAGGTGATGATCTACTTGATCTTCAATGGCTCGATCTTGACCGACCAAAGGTGATGGCCAATAAGCATGCACACGTGTGGTCCAGGTCAGGGATTATATGGTCGACATTTCAGCTCGTTTCACCTGCAGCGTCAAGTAAATGCGCATCGGGCTAGATTAGTCAAGTCGTCTATCGGAACATTGGATTCTCCCCCTGGCGAGAGGAAAAGATCGACGTGTGTTTGGGCGGGTTCCACATGTCGATCATCAGGGGGCTGTCGGGGTCTCGCATTCTTGGGGATTCAGCTGTGCTCCTGTAATAGGCATTTTCTGCAGGACATCGCCGAGGGTGTCTTGGCCGTGGAAAATGAATCTGATGTAGTGTCTGGAGAAGCAGGCCAGGGGTCATGTCAAGATCTAAGTATAAGAACCAAGGGGGCCTCTGCTGTTATTGCAAATTGCCCAAGCCTCCAAACACTTCTTCATTGACATAGACATCCTTCTTCCAACTCGCAAATTATTTGTCGCAACAATGGTTCAAGTTTCCTCTTCTTTTACCCTGCTCTACACCCTCAGCGCCCTTGCAGGCGTTCGAGCGGCTTGCATTGGCCCTCCTGTCAACCAAGCAACCCTGAGCCTCGTCGAGGAATTTGAGGGCTTCCGAGCAGACGTTTGTAAATCTCCCTACCATTTTTCATATATAAAAATCTGTACTAACCATTCACTTAGACATTGATCCCACCGGCAACCCTACTGTAGGCTATGGACATCTCTGCAAGCAGTCTGGCTGCTCTGATGTTCCCTACCCCATCCCCCTGTCTGAGGCCGACGGACAGAAGCTCCTGCAAGACGATATCAAGGTGGGTCGTACCGTACCAAGTGAGCTGCGCTCAACAGGTGCTGATGTTTCTTCCAGGTCGCTCAGCAGTGCATCACCCTCGACACCACCTCCGAGGTGGTCCTCAACGCGAACCAGTACGGAGCCCTGGTCAGCTGGGCCTTCAACGTTGGCTGCGGCGCCTCTGGAGACTCTACGCTCATCCGCCGCCTCAACAACGGAGAGGATGCCAACACCGTTGCTAGCGAGGAGCTGCCCCAGTGGAACAAGGGCAACGGGCAGCCTATTGCAGGTCTCACCCGACGCCGAGCTGCTGAAGTCGATCTCTTCAAGACGCCTACTGATGTCGGTGCTCTACCTGTTGGGTGCTAAATTTTGAAGAAAAGAAGCACCACTAAGAATCAAAATCTGTAAATAAATTGAAGAATTGCTCTGAAACTTGCCTCACAGTTATAAGCCTCAACGAACAGCCCTAAAGCATGAAGCAGTAATCCTTAATTGTGACAGATGCCATAACTCATTTATCATGTTCCCACGCTGAGAAAACAGGAACAGAAATGGGTCTATACCCACTGGGAATTCTCGATTTGTGTAAATTTACCCTACCGTTTAGAATTATCTTCTCCCTCAGACCACGGTGCATAGCTCCTTAATAGGCCTCGGACAAGCCTTCGATGGAAGTCTCGACATGCTTCAGGCTTCCAAGCTATCTTTCTTGAGTGAGCTCTTCAAAGTAATCCCAATTCATAGGCAGAGGAATTGAAAGTTTAGGGGCTGTTTCAACGTGCAGAAATGAAGATCAAATTGGGATATCTGGTTCTAGTTCGATGCCTTTATTCAAAAGAGTATATACAGAGGACATGTGTCACATTTTGGGGTCATATCCTAGACAACGTGACTTTCCTTTCTTTCTCCTGTTATCTCAGACCACATCGCCGGCCCCTGTGCGGCGGCGACGGACTGCCGCCTCCGGCAGCAGCCATCTTCATCATGTATAAAGACGGGCTCTAGGCCCGTCCCTTAGCTAGAAATCAAGAGCTTTCATCATCATCATTGTGATCCTATCCTTTCAGTGTGACAACATGGTCGAGTACTTCGTTTCTTCGTGTGGCCAGCGCCGAGCTATTCCCAAAGTCCCTTTGAGCCTGTTCAAGATGTGCAGAGGTGCATTAGTGGGCAAGCCCAGAAGACGCTGCCCAGGTCTCCGGCTAGATACATGCTTGAATATTTGAAAAGATTTATTAAACGGTGTGTTGAAGCCAGCAACCTCTAGCACGTCCTGCAGTTGCAGGTAGACGAGAGGCGAATGCTGTTGCCGCCTTTTAAGCGACGTTTCCGCGGACCTGCTTGATGTTGGTGACCTTGATATCTCTCCAAGCAAAGACGCAGAACCATCCGAGAGCCAAGATGCACACACTGGTGATGAGCATGTATCTTTGGCTGTCACCATACGCAAGGGCAATGCCATAGCGGATGGGGGTGCCCCATCTGTAGGCCAGCTGGCTGTAGATGCTGCCATAAATGTTCTCAACATCGGTACCTTCGGGAAGGCGAGCGTACAGGCGATCCTTGAAGGTTCCGGTCCAGATGGCGGCCGAGACGGTAGAACCGACAGCAGTGCCGACACTACCGAACAGATCTAGGATAGCAATCATAACAGCAACGTGCTGATGGTCGGAGGGAGCCATCATAGCCATCTCACCAGCAACCACGACGGGACCACCGGCAAAGGCAACAAAGATCTGGGTCATGATAACGTATCCAACATCCTGATCGGGCTGACGGAAGTGAATCATGAGACCGACACCGAGGAGCATAAGCGGGAGAGAGTAGTAGAGGTTAACCCACTTGAAGCGGCCAGTGACACGCATGAAGTAGGCCAGGATGATGGCGGTGAAGCAAGATCCAACTCGGTAGATGTTGCTGATGTAGGTAGCCTTGGTGACGCCAGTGTTCCAGGTGATCATGAGCATCGAGGTAAAGTAGCTGCCCCAGATAGCCGAGTTCCAGAAAACGAAGGTGAACATGAGACCGGCGAAGAATACGGTTCGGTCCGAGAGGAGCTTATACGGGATAAAGGTGACTGGAGCAAAGAACCTCTCCCAGATGACGAAGGCGATGAGAAGAAGTCCACCGAAGATGATCATGCAAATAATCATGGGTGACCTCCAGCCATCAGCCTGGCGGGAGTAAATAGACATGGGAAGGAGGAACAGAGCCATGCCACCGATAAGCATGATGATGCCAACCAAATCAACATCCCTGCACCAACCGTAGATGCCCTTGATGGAGACATCGACCTTGTGAGGATGGTACACTCCCATCTTCTTCGCCTTGTTCTGATTGTAGAGGAAGATGATGGAAAGCGGAGAGACGACGATAGGAATGACGATAGCCCAGAGGCCGAGACCCCATCTCCACCCGATGCCGCTGATAATCGAGTCGGCCATGGGACCACCAATCCAAGTAGTGACAATGTACGGGGAGGTGGCGAATGCAAGCATCAGGGGACGGTTGAGCAGAGACGAGGTATCAGAAATGAAGACGGTGATACAGTAGCTCACACCCTGGGCGCTGTAGATGATTGTCAGTTGCTGAAAGCATCATGGGGAGATTAGTTGCATACCCAGTGAGGTAAAAGACCTGAGCGGCAGCATAAGTTTCGACGTTCTTGCAGCCGGCCATCATGATGAAGCCAACCGTCCAGAGAAGCATAGTGATGAGCAGAGTCTGAGGACGTCCCCAGGTATCCATCAACTTGGCAAAGACAATCTTGGCCAGACCGGAAAACAAGCTGGAGATGATACCAACAACGGCAGTGAGTGAGTGTGCTGCAAAGTCACTGACGACGAAGGGGTTAAGACTTCGGACGACAACCTCCTGGATGGATAGGATGAAGTAGATGAACCAGATACTGGGCTACTTGTCAGTCGCTGTGTTTCAGCACGAGGCATCCCTACCACTATAGCAGATGCCCCAGTTGTTGATACTCACTTGCCATAAGCCAACCACATATCCTTCTTAGTCCATACCGTGGTCATGGCCTCGATGTTTCGCACACCGGCTTGGTAGGTGCTGGTAACCTCGGGAAGCTCATGGTCGCCATCGTGAACCTTGCCCTCGACGCCCATCTCCTTGGTGTTGCTGTCGACGGCGGGCTCGGGCGCCGGAGTCGGTCCCTCGGCGGCATCCTCGTCCGGCTTGCTCTTCTTGAAGGGATTGATACCCATGGTTGCTGGGACCCCGCGGCGGTCGACCTTGGTGACTTGCTCGTGTCGGTTGTTTGAGTGGCGGGTTGATGACTTGACGGGCTGGTCGCGTTTACACAACAGGGCGAACGAGTGTTGTGTGCGATCCAGAGACTTGTCAAGAGTAAAGACCAGCAAGAATCGGGAAAGCGATAATCAGATGGCCCGGCCGTGAGCCTCTTAATATAGTCAAGAGGGAAAGGCAGGGTTGACTGCAGGGAGTGGGAGTGGCACTACTCTTTAGCAGACGGTAAGGCGAGCCAGGGTTGAGAAGAAGGTGGATTAGCCAACACGAGAGAATTAGCGTAGCTGCCCTTCTCCCATCTCAGCTGCTTGGAAGCGGAAATCGCACCTGCAAGGTTTAAGGTGTGGCATGGATCAAATGGCAGATCCGTCCGGTAAACCCACACGCTGGGCTTGCCGCGGGCGTGGGCGTGGGCGTGGATCTCCAAGTCATCCCACGCGGCTGAACGCCTCTGCAGCTGCGAATCCTGGTTCATGAACCGGCCATGAACGAACATGGAGCTTTTCTGGAGCTTATCAGGCTATCGACGAAAAGTACTCAAGTCCAGTTGGGCGCACAGGTGTGTCGAGCTTGTACCAGAACAGACAGCCAAGATAATACCAAGCAACACCAGCTCCGTCCCTCACCGAGCCGAGGTACCCGGTACAGCACCTCGTCTACGCACTCTGGGCCTGTCAAAGGTCCCGAGACATCCTTTCCAATGCAATCCGTTTTGGCTCGGTCCAAAAATCTGCACATGGGGGCAGCCGATCTGGCCGGCCTCGGGTGACATGGGGACGCAGCAACAGCTCGAGTCGGGGTACTTTCCCAAAACGACCCCGCTGCGGTGGGCTGCGCGCCTGGGCTTTCATGGGCAGGTGAGAAGCAAACCACCACCAGGCGACTCGACGGACGGTGGAAAAGTCGCGGCCAGGGCCTCAACACCCCAGCCGAACCTGCAGGGGGCCCTTGGATGAACTCAAAGACCAAATAGGTGTGGTCGTGTGCGGTTAGGCTCAGCGGACACAGCGAATGCCTCGGACTTGGCGAACCAATGTCACATCTTATCTGATCATCAGATAATTTTTTTTATCTGATCATGACTCCACCTCGCCCAATCATCATGGTCACTGCGCCTGGCGTCGCCTAACTTTTTTATTCTGTCCCAAGATTTGGTTTTCTAGTTCGGTCGTAGCTTGCCTTGTCTCCCATCGAGAAAAACGTCCTTAGCCCGGACTCTCAGTTTTGTCCCGGGGCCGTTATGCGAGAGATCTAATCAGGAAGCCAACTCATCTCAAGGTGAGCGATTTCGGCGCATGGCCATCTGTCATGCCACGCCCAGGACACCCTGGCTAGTGGCGTTGCTCCCCAGAAAAAAAAAAGGTCCCCTCAAAGCCGTACCTTATTCAGTCGACATGGTTGTACTGTGCTGTTGGTTCTACCGTTCTAGATGGAGGGCCGTGTCAGTGAATACGGCCTGCCCAAAACTGACGCTCGAGACACTCGCCTCTCCCGCCTGGGATACGCCGCTCCCGATCGAGCCAAGGCTGGTCAAAGCAACCCTGTCCGTGTTCTTTCCACACGTCCCATGCATGTTCCAGCTGAAATGCCCATGGGCAGACTCCATTTTTTGCTTAACGGACCTCCACGCTCTTTAGTCGCGATGCTCCGATGCCTGGTGTAAAGCCACAAATGGCACACGAGCTTCCGAACCGGCAATCGCAAACCAGCGCACGATCTCGTTCTTCCATCCCACTCTCTGACGTGGGTTTGTCAACTTTACCATGCACATGACCGGCTCTTTCTGCTCCCGTCCCAGGGACCTGCGAGGGAGAACCATGTCACCGTGGCATGCATCCAGGGATATATCGACCCTTTTCACTCGGCTTTGCTCGGATCTAAGCCAGTATTGCCCATCTAAACAACTATATCACGAAACTGATCGTCGATTTCCCCACTAATACAAAACGTCGTCTCAATGATCGACGCTACACGAAGCAATTCATCCCAATATGCCTGTCGCCGCACCACAACAAGAACAGACCGCTTCCACTATTGATGATTCGATAAATCGTGTATTCGCACAAACTTGGTTCATCGTGAAGTTTTTGACGAAACCTGGACAGTCTCTGGTTGCCGATATTCCGAAAAGCGTGGGGAGAACTGTTGCTCACAACGTTCTGGTCAACTCGCCAAGTTGCGATATCGCCTTCAGCCCGGCACTGGCATCACAAAGACCCATGCACATCGGAACCATCGGGTCACTGATCGTGCCAAAGCCGCCATTAACACTAGCACCATCGTCGGCTTGCAAACGGGAACTTGTGTGTGTGTGTCTTGACATGGGCTTGAGGACCCCTGCAGGCTAGCACTGATCAAGCTTACCCTTTTCCCTTTCCAAGAGCTAAGCCTCTTAGAATCATGTGTTGTATCTGTATTTCGCCGTCAACGTGCAAACTGAGAAGCAGTCGCCTTGTGCCTACTGGAATCAAATGCGCCAACAGGGCAGAGGCAGAGAGAGAGAAGGGTTGCGCAGGACACCTTTGAAATTCTCGGTTCCAACAAACAGCAACTGACACAACTGCCCGCGACTCGAGATTCCTCCGTTTCTACGAGAGGCCTCAGGACTTGGCTAGAAAATAACGAATTTGGGCCAAGAATACCAAGCAGAACAGCAACCCCACGATCCGAGATCAGGCTGAGCTAACTCCGAGATCAATTAAGGGCCGTCTAATCTGATCATCGGATGAGTTAAACGTCCAGTGCCCTACCTGCCATTGACCCTTGACTCTTGGATTGCCTAGTAAGGACGATCGTTTCTTCTAGGTTCCGGTGACTCCCTGACACAGCCGCACATGTGAATGAATGTGACTCGTTGCCATTACCACTTGGCTTGGTTTGAATGCGCCAAGATCTTGTTCAGACTTGGGTAGTTCCAGATGACTTGCGGTGTTCATGAATACGTGGTGCGCCGAGAAAACAGATATCTCAAAAGGCGTCTTAGGCTACAAGCTCCGTCCACGATCCATCGCGATGGTTCATGTACCTTGTATGCTGTACCACGTGAAAGAACTCTTGAATTTCACCCTGTGGGCCCCTGTCACTACAGGTTGTCTTGAGTGATCAGGGACATCGACATGGTCATCCAGTGACATCCACCGGCGAAATCGCAACTTGGCCCCCATATTCGGCCGGTGTGGCAATAAGCTTTCCGCACTTTAGCACTCGCTAGCCAGGGGTGCACCGGACCCTTGGCTCCTGGGGATTAGCCCGATGCTCCGCTCCGGCTCCGTTCCTTGACAGAAAACCGCGCCATTAACCGGGGGGTTCGTTCGGCGGTAGCGGGAAAGAAAAAAGAACGTGTTGGTTCATCCCCTGCAGGATAGATCAATCAGATAAGATAAGTTCCATCTTGGTTCTTCCTCGTGACGGGCTGCCAAGTCAGTAGACTCGTATGCCGAGATGGGGGAGGGATCTGGAGTGCTCTCGGAGACCGGACTCTCCGCTCTGCGGGATGGAAGTTGGGAATCGGGACTCCACCTGGTTTGGAGCGGTGATGGAGGTGATGACTGGGGAAGATGCCGAATGACCGAGTTGTTAAAAAGGATGAAGCTTGAAAGGGCAAGCCGTTTGACTACAAGATACTCGATACCCAGACTTGCACTGTCGTATTGTCGGGTGCGTGGTCTTGAGGCGCAATCGACCGACGATGGACATGGGAAATTGGGGATGCGTCTGACATAAACACCAAAGACCATCTTGCGAAGTATACAAGTTTACCGATGTCGGCGAACTCAAGGCCCCAGATACGGCAGCTCGGCTAGATGAAGACCCAGGAGTGCCTGGATCCATCTCAGTCTGCCTGTTGGCACGCACTGCATTGACGGGCTCCATCGGCGAGAAGATTTACCGAGTCTTGGCTATTGGAGGGTAATTCTAAGTAAACGCTCGTCCTACCAAAACTCGTCTCTTTCAAACCGCGACTCATATGCTGTGGTCATGTCCTGCTCAGCGACAGCCAAAAGGCTGCTGTTGTCGATGGGTTCACCGACACCACGCCATCAAGCACTGTGGGCCAAGACGGTAGAGGTTTGCTGCTCGAGTGCCAAAACCCTTTGAACAAAGACAGCTTGGCATTGCTGACACAGTCAAGACGAAACACAGTCAAAAACAAGGCGAAAAAATGAGGCGAGAAAGGAGCGGCAGCGGCGGTTATGCGACTTTGCTGCAAGCAAGTCCACCGCAGACTGGTCAGAGGCGCCCAGCTGGGCCTATGGTTTGCAGTCGCGCCGCCCGTCTAAAAAGCTTCTTTCTCCAAGTGCGTGCATCTCGTTTCGTCATTGATGAGGTGAAGATATGGAGTCTTCGGCGACAAGACCGAGTGCAACTGCAAAAGTGCCTCAATCGGTGAGGTCTGCAGGTGGCATCATCCCTGCACCGCGCGTGGTGTTTTGGCGTCTCTGTCGTCAAGATTGCAGCACCACGTGGAGATTGGCCCAGGAGTTAATAAAGCTCCCTCAAGCTCCAGAAGCTCTAGATCCTCGTCCATGGCCCTGGATCAACTCCAAAGGGGCATATAATGCATCGCATGCATCCTCAAATTTCTGCATCGAGAGAGGCAAAAAAAGACAGCCTTACAGAGGCAATTCCCCAGCGACAATGTTGATCCCTTGACGGTCCCCATCAAATTCCCCTTCAATTCCACGCACCGCCGATTTGGACGGCTGCGATTGGACTCTGGCGGGTGCACGTGACGCAAAATGAAATTCCCGGCAGCCCAGGTGACCTCTTTTTTTGGTCTCCACTCACCGCCCGGCCGAGTCCCGACTGGGCGATTGGATCCAGGGAAATCCCATTGCCAAGTGCCAGTGAGAGCGACAGACTCCAGAGAAGCATTCGCTTCGGCTTCAGCCTCGTTCCTGTCACGGGGACATATCTCGTCATCCATTGTTTTTTGTGGCTTGGTTTTTTGTTCCTCTCTGTCGAAAGTGCCCCAACACGACTCGGTCGCCCTTGAATCGACGCCCCCTTCGCTCCAATCGCTCCTCCCATGTCCGAAGACGACGGCGATGTTGTGCTCGGCCCCGACGGCCAAGCACCTACCCGAGTTGACCGAGATCGAAGAGCTCCGCGCTTCAGCTGGACTCCTGCCTACGAAGCTACCTTCTTCCGAAGCCTCTGCGAGAGCGTTCAGCTAGGCCTTCGCGAGAACTCTTCCTTCAAAGCTGAAGCTTGGGAGCGTGCCGCCCAGGCCCTGCAGGAGAGTCACGGTGCCTATCCAACAAAAAGCCACCTGATCAACAAAAGCGACAATGCTAGGAAGCGCTTTCGATTATGGAGAGGCCTTCGTGAGGATGCCGAGTTCTTGTATAACCCGGTGACGAGAACAGTCACTGCCACCGAAGAGGCGTGGACCGCACACATCGAGGTAAACATTTCCTTTGACGATATCGGACGAGGCTGCGATCACGCAAGTGCCGAGGCTTCACCGCTACGGTCAACCACACACGAGCAGCGACCCCAGGTGTAGGCGCGAGACCCCAGACGGCATTGCTAATTCGCACCAGAGGGAGCCTCTGTCCAGGGCGCTCCGCGGCCGACCCTTTGACCACGAAGACTACATGGAGATTTTGTACCCCGACGTTATCGGCTCGGGGGGTGCTCCTAAGCGGATCATGAAGCCTCGGCGACGAACAGACGGTCCTGCTGCTGAAGACCCCGAGATGCCCGGCACAGGGATTTTGAACCTCCAGAGCGAGCCCCCTCCCCGGCCTCCCGGCTTAGAGAGTCCCAATTCTCGGCCTGTTTTGACCCAGACCCCGACCACCTCTTCGACGGGCTCGACCCAGCAACGGCCGACGTCTACTACGATCCCTCCTCGCGGCCCACCGACCGTTAATTCCAGCGCGCTGACCCCGCCGGACGAGACCATTACCCAGAGCCGCAAGCGCCAGCTTCCCACGACGAGCACCCCAGCTACGTTCGAATCGCCCCCAGCTTCGAACATGCCCTTGGGCCAGGCTCCCGAGTCTCCTGGCAAGCGGCGCAGGACTTCCTCTAACGATGGCTCGCGTGCGCTGACCTCTGCTGTGCTTAACTCGTCCATGCTGCCTCTCGCGGTTCGGGACGGCCCCAGTGTCGCATCTCCTTCGCAGACCGATAGCCAGCTCCTGTCGCATGCGCCCGTCATCGAGGAGCTTGTCGAAGCAGTACGCTCGCGAAGCAGCCTGCGCTGGCAGGAGGAAGCTCTCGACGTCTTCTTCCGCGATTTTGCGGATGAAGACCTCGATTTGCAGGTCAAGATTTCCGAGAGTGTGCTCATCAACGAGTGCAAAGCCATGGTCTTCTGCAAGATGCCGGGCCGTGTGCGTCAGCACTGGGTGAGGAGGTTTAAGGAGTTGCTTTACAGACAGTGACTGTCGGCGGTGACCAGACGCATGCAAAGAGGAGGATGAAGTGATTGATATGGCCATGACGATTTCAGCAACAACGATAAAAAATCTCCTAACAAATCTAGCAAAACTAACAAAACGAAGGCGACGTTCGAAGAGCCGAACTGAGCGCGGGGATCCAAGAGGTATGGTTTGGCGCGTTTTTGGTCGTGTTGAAGATACCAAGGGTTATGGACATTGAAGCGGCATGGCGTTTGGCAGAAAAATTTCCCGACACTTGACATTTATACGCATTTATTTGCTTGTTTATTTAGGTTTTTTTTGCATTTAGCGATAGCGAGGATTCAACGGGCCGCTGGGAACTGGATAATGGGGTTCAGGGAATGGGTGTTGTGTTGGATTATGTGGCTGGATGGAGCGACGAGAGGACGTTGACAAAGACGTGCGTGATGCATGGAGGCTTGGCCTGATACCTAATACATTTAATTCTCATCTCTGGCTTGAATTATAACTCGCCGTGCCTTGTATCATCGCTTTGTCTAGTTACTTGATGTTTCTTGGTTGCTTGACAAAACAGGCATGGACGGGGCAGTTTAGGGTAACAGCAACAATCCTGAACCTGGTCGTGTCGACTCTTCCCTGCTAAACCGGCAGCAATATCTAGCTGTTAGAGCGTTATAAAACGCCGGAGATAGAGGTCCTTGAGGGGTTTTCCCAATTTACAGAACAATGGCACCACTGTCGCCTTCGTGCTTGGTCGCCTCATCGTTGCTGACCACATAAGCAATTTGAACCCCTGCTTCACTTCAACTGCAACGCCCAAGAGTCGTCTACCAATTTTCCAACCGTTGTTCATTTCAGACCTAGTAGAGGTATCGAAACCCCCTCTTTTCGTAGTCGGTCAAGTCCCCAAATTGTTCATCCGCTCCCACAGAGACGTTGGTCCCCTCCTTTCGATCTCTCTGCTTATTCTCACGAGGCAGATCTAGAGGCTAGTTAGCATTCCAAACGACCATCATTCAAGCCCTGGGCACTCACGTTATAGCAAGGAACAGCAGACGACAGGGACTATGCAGCAAAGGCCCATCGCCAAGCATCTCTTGTTCTTGAACCATAGCTGGGGAACTGCCACCATGAAACTCGACAAGGTCAGCGTCGCGCCTGTTGGAATGTTGAGGAGCGTCGTCTCGAGCGTGCCGAAGCCAAGACCAGACACGATCTGCGCCCCAAAGGCGACGACGCCGCCGGTTGGGACATGGATGCTTAGAACGAATAGGACGAGAAGGTAGGTCTTGTAGTCGGTAAAGGCTTCGCGGACTTGATACCACTTTAGTTCCTGGAAGTAACGGTGGTTAGTTCAGGCCCGGGCTGTTCTTGGGCACTCGGTCACCTTGTTCTCGATCCCAATCATGTTTTCTCGAATTCTGTCGAGAGCAATGTACTTGTCCTTTCCGCTTAGGAAGTTGTCCTTCAATGGGGAATCTGGAAGCCAGATGTAGAGCACCAGCCCCCAGAGAAGTTGAAATGCTCCCATCGCCAAGAACAAGAGTTTCCAAGGTGCGATGGCAGTATTCAAGTTCCCAATCCCGTATGAAACAACACCCGCAACCAACTAGAATCCATTAGGGACGCCCTAGCATAGAGGAGAGAGGGAACATTACACTTGCGAAGCCTGCAAGTGCCAAGGCCATGCGAAGCGGCTGCTCGGCCTTCTTGTACCACATGGTGTTGATGATAGTGAAGGCCGGGTAAGAGGGGGCCTCCAAGACGCCCAGGAGGAATCTTAGCACAAGGAGGCCGGCCGCGTTCTGGGCTGCCCCGAGACACATTACGACGGCGCCAATCGTGTTTGTGATGACCATGAGCGGCATGATGCGCCAGTCAATCTTCTGGCGAACCTTTTTCGCTTCAAGATGGTCGTAATCCGCCCATTCTGGATGATCCCTGAGGTATTGTGTCGCGGGATCGATTTCATGCCTGGAGCTCTTGTCGTCTTCAACTGATGTTGTCGCTCCAAGGCTTGGAGAGTTTGGATTGTATTCCGCTTGAGCTTTTTCGTCAAACATGATTCTTTGTAGAAAGCAGGTGCGAATTTTTAACAGCCGAGCCGATGATAGTAAAAGTGAACCTCTTCCCATCTGAAGTCGATGCAGACAATTCGTCTTTAAGAAATACCTATGGCAGCACCGAACAGTTGTGTGCTCCCTGGGCAACAGCGCTTGCGATTTGGAATTTCAAGACTTGCCACGACACATTATCTCATTGTCTCATATCCGCGTAGCGGTCCGATTGTGGCGGTCTGTTGTCCTACAGGGACGGGACGATCACCTCCCGGGGATTCCTCGTTGCGAGAGAACTAGTCGGCAGATGGAATTTGACATGAATTCTTGCATGCAGATTAGATTTCTCAAAAGTTGTCTCCTTGTCTACTATCGCTGGACTTGCGGGCCCTTGTTTGTGACCTGCCCCTGTCTTGATAGTCCCACCTAACTCGAATGCCCCCGAGTCGACTCGGATGCCATCAGAAGCAAACGACAGGATGAAGAGTAGAAATGGGTCCAGATAAAGAGGAGAGGTTACGGTCACTGTGTAGCCTATGTGATTCGTTTGGGGGGACAACATGTTGATCACAGGAAACCCCAATCTTATTGGTACCAGCATGCACGACGAGGTTCAACAGCCATCGCTGTGTTAAAGAGCACTGCAGCAAAGCAAACTTGGAAAATATTACACCCTATAGCTTAAAGCAGCTAAAGAGTGACCGAAATCCTGCATTCTCTCTGCCATGATGAAGATTAAAGGGGCCACGACTGATCGACATAGAAGCTATGAGACGTGGCTGAACTGCCGACATTGACATGGATGGTGATCAAGACGGCACCCCTCCATGATCGACAAATGCAAGCAAGATTGGCTTTGCAGATTGCTTCCTAGTGGCGGATCTACCCGGTTCTCACCCGCCCTTTACGCAGGGTCCATGGGGGAAAGGGTATGCTGGGCCGCAGGTATATGTCTCTGCATTTTCGGAATGGGGCTTTGTTGCCGCAGTGGAGAATTAGCAAGTCAAATCTCGATTTCACTGGATGGACTTGACGTTGCTTGGTTCAAGGGAAACGGACTCTCCTTAAGCGTCTTGATGTCGAGACCGCGGCTGAGAACTTCCTACATCAAGGCGTAGGTCAAGTATATGTGGCTTGATATGTTGTCAACATTCGTCACCTCCCAACATTCTATTTTCTCGAACTTCCCAGGTGCCTATTCGGCTTGGATCAGCAATTAATTCTCGCATTGCATCAACGTGAAGGCCGAGGTGCGCTAGTTCCCAAGCTCGGGTTCGGGCTCCAGAGTTAGAGGCCGACGGGGTCCAAGAAAGGGTAGCCAGGTCATTTCAGCATCACTTCAGCCATGAAGGATGCGATAAAGAAGGCCATGGGCCAATTAGCAGTAATAGCGCGCCGATCTACATTTGGGATCGGGGCTATTGTCCGCTTGACCCCGCGCCTGTGGTCTATCGCTCCGGGTCTAAGTCCCCTTCAAAGACCGAGATTATTCTGGCTTCCTTGAGAGACAAACATTTCCATAACGATAAAAACGACAACAATGCTGCAAGTTAACTGCTCCGGCACACCCTATGAGGTAAGTATCTAGGGAAGAGCCTCAACACAGCTTAGATGATAACGAGCGGGTCTGTAGATTGGCCATCAACATGGCACCGCCGCAAAAGATAAAGTAGCGGGATCTCTGGACTTTTACAAGTGGCTTTTCCAAGCCACGTGTGATATGGACTGGCCCGCCGTTCGAATCGAGGCACAAAAGTATGTCGAGCCACTGCAGAAGCTATGCCCTCGCTATGTCGAGGAAATATGCGGCGTCGCCGACGGCGCAGGGGTCGACTTCATCGATATAGTCGCCGTCAATGTTCGAACCGAAATCACCTTTGGTCTATTCACCGATAGTCCCAGTCTTCCTGTTCAAACAGACGGCTGCACCAGCTTGGCATACCGCCAAAAGAATGGCGACATGCTCCTGGCACAGAACTGGGACTGGAGGGTCCAACAGACGCCCAACCTTCTTATCTGTCATATTACCCAGCCAGGCACAGAACTGCCAGATATCTCGTTTGTGACGGAAGGGGGAGTTATAGGCAAGATCGGATTCAACTCATCTGGCGTTGGAGTTTCTCTCAACGCCATCCGAGCTCGCGGCCTTGACACCACGAAGCTACCGATCCACCTCTCACTGAGGGCGGCTTTGGAGTCAAACTCTGCGCGTGAGGCGGCGCAGAAGCTACAAGAAACTGGAACGGCTGGAAGTGGCCACATCTTGGTGTCAGATCCAAAAGAAGCTATAGGACTCGAATGTACGAGTATGGGGATCAGAGAGATCGAGCTGGACCAGGATGGGACCATCGTTCACGCGAACCATCTGATGCTCGATCACCCAGGGGTAGACGAGCGTCCGCCGTACATGGATTCGTTTGCCCGCGTGAAGCGTCTTTCTCAACTCGTCACCGAAAAGGCGGCTTCAGAGACAATCACATCCTCTTCATTGTTCGAAATATTCAAAGACGAGCAAGGATTTCCTGGCTCCATCAACCGTTGCCAAGTTGGCGGGTCCGAGTCACAAACATTATTCAACATTGTCATGGACTTGGCAGAACGGAAGGCTGAGGTAAACTTTGGAAGACCAACAAGGTGGACAGAGCGAGTTGAGTTGTCAAAATAGTTGATCGCCACACTCATGCCAGAACCGCCCCAGATGGGTAACCTCGCGGCGGATGGGGTGTTCTGGATATCTTGAAAGCGGCGCTTTGCAGATCCATATAGCGGCGATTGGCCATCTCATACCAGTAAACCACCTTGATGGTCAAAGGAGTCTTCCCCCTGACTGACTGCGTTCTCAACGACGGCTCGGAAACTTTTCGGTGTGAATCAATCTGGGTCCAATCCTTCCGGCGACATTTCAATAATCACGGCCATTTGTAAGCCTCTTCAGCCGCAAGTATAAAGGCAATCACCCCAATAAACAAGTAACTTTAATTTGTATCAAGCATTCAAAGCAAAACTCATTTTCAGCATCATGTCGTCCATCATCGCCGACTCTAAACTCACCCTCTTCCTATGGCTGGAGGGATTCTTCCCTAAGCAGATTGTCTACTTTCTCCTCCTGAAAGGCCTTGTCGACTCTCCTTCTCAACTGTACGAGGGAAAGACCAACGGCCCAGGCTCAGCATCAATGTTCTTCATTTCAATGGTTCTGCCGTTGTGGATGTCGATCCAAGCGACCCGAAGCCTGCTGGCAAGAGCAGTCCTTGCTTGAGGATAACTGATCCTACTGGAAAGAATGAGCCACGCTGGGTTCACGAGAGTTCCTCTATCCGTTTACTCTTGGAGGAACTCTACCCCGAGAAAACCCCTATGATCAGCTCCACGCCCCTCGAGAGAGCCCTCATGAACGACATCCACTCCACCATTCTACAGTCCATCACAGACTCCAACTACTACATAAGGAATGCAGCGGCTGCCACGACTAGTTGGTCTGGTATACGGGATGAAGACCGCAGCCTTGCATTGGCCCGTCATGCAAAGGAGAACCATGTCCGGGCTCTTCTCAAGGCTCAAGAGTGGGCAGCCGAGAGTTTGGAGAAGAGTGGATGGCTGACGCCTGGACTTGATTACCCTGGGTTGGTGGACGCTGCGCTTGCAGGTGGTGCGAGATACATGGAACTGAGCTATTCCCTCGACGTGTTTGAGGACAAGCGCCTGGGGATGTTGAGGGAGTGGTATGCTAGGTTCAAGCAGGTATCCTGGTGGTCCAAGCTGGAGGAGAGTGGCCGTCACCCAAAGGAGCTGTCGTACCCAAGCAGTTGTCGGGAAGTTTAAAAGGGACTCTGATTATGTCATATATGTAAAGAATAGTCAGTTATGCATGTTAGGACTCTTTTAATTCCACATGTACCCTAACCCTTGCCATACAAGCGTCCCCCCATAACCCCCGAGTCTTCCTCAAGGGCATAGATACCTTTCCCACGAAGCTCCAGCACCAATGGCTCTACTACATTCTTTCCTCCCATGTGTCTTCAGTAGTGATATGGCCGACATGACAGCCGTCAATATCAGCCAACTGACCTCGAATTTCGTGTTTATAGGGAGGACTTATCCCGGTCAGTTGTCCATGAGCACTTAGTCTGCATCCCATCCATCCCAGACTTGCTCGAGATCCGCCTGATTCTTCGCCCACATGATAACATGATGAGTCTTGCCCCATGCCAATCCGCCCCAAAGCTCCAGTGTCTGCCGCGTCTCTATTTTCATCCAGCCCCAGTACCTCCGCTTACTGAAGAACTCATCATCCTCCTGCGGAGGGATATCCTCTCTCGGCTCCTCCTCGGCGTCGACTGCCTTGAGAGTGAAGATGCCCTGGCTGGCCTGATTGAGCACGTCTTCATCGGCGTAGAGAAAACAAGGGGCCCGCATGTAGGCATAGGCGGTCCGCCTACATGATTTTTATATATTTGGATGAGTCTACGCCGATCTACACCGTTCAATAAGGCTGCGTCGGAACGGGGATCTAGGCGGAAAAGGGACTTGAGCTTCTCGCCAGTCTCGTCCTCCCCCTCGTTCATGAGCTCTTCCATTGCTTCCCTCTTTGCAGTCGTGAGCAACTTGTTCCAGTTGTCGTCACTGGAAGGGCCATAATAAGTGCGGTAAATTGTGAAGCCCCAATGGCGGGTCGGGGTTGGCTGGTCCGCGGGCCAGTATGGGACATTACCAAGCCTCTCGAGCATAAGAGTGAGGCTCGGCATTGCGCTTTTCCGGCCTTTGTAATGATATGGCGGAATGGTGTATGCGTGCTGTGCTGAAGCTGAGGGATGAAAAGTAGACGAGAAGCGAGGCCGCTATGTTACCGAGCTGTGTGCGAGTATTTGTAGCTTGATAGTTAATATTGCTTATGGCGATATTATGTAATTCTACTACGAGTAAAAGGTATTCAGGCCTGGTATTGGGGCCCTGGAAGCTCGCTAAGGTAGGGGCCAACAGACTCAAAACATGTTGGTTGTCTTCCTCACTGGGATGCTCCCCGGCTGCGAGGTCGGGCCAATAAGGTAGCCAGTTTCGATGGATACTACAACTCTCGAGAACAGACTCAAAGGAGAAGCACGAACCCCTTGCAAGAAATGAGGATGTTGAGAGAAAGCTTTGATGAAATGATACGACGTAACAAGTGACGGTTGTAAGAACACAATGTATTGCTCGAGCACTTTTCGTAGTCCACAGAAACTGGACCCAGACCGCAAGTGGGACTTAGATCACAACATGTTGGCCTTTGATCTAATCTGGAGGCACTAGCGTGTGCGATTACTATGCCTTAAGTGATTGATCGTGAGAGTCACTTCTCTTTCCATAGGTTCCGAGAGAGTATCAGACACAGGAACAAAGGGTGTATGTGGGAGTCGAATCTTCGTTTACTATCAACTAAGGTGTGTAGGTATGCTCAGTACAGAAGCCAAAGTGTTGCTAGGGGTATCAGGGGAATCCATGTCGCTCAAAGTATACACAACCAACCTCCTTTTAATCATTCCTTTCGGCATAAGCCATGAGATCGTCATCAAACCCCCACTCACCCCCTTCTGGCTTGGTGCCATTCTTCAAGAAGCAGTTTGCGCCCAGTCTGCCCACCATCTCAGCCATCCGTCTATCAAAGACGACGCTCCTGCACTTGACTCCCGTCCCTCCGTTTTCATCCCTGTCGATCATGGCGGCACAAGCATTTAGGCAGTCTTCAAGAGTGTAGGCGATTATAGGTGCCACATCTCCCATGACGCCGCCGCCCTTGGCAGGGTCACCTGCAGGTACGTTCACGCCGCAGTACCAAGAGAACTCATAGCCCTTGTTGGACTTGAAGACTGTCCGCTGTCGAAAGTCTGTAGGGCAGTTGAGCTCTAGTCTCTCCACGGCCGATGCTCGTCTCGGGACGTAAGGATCTGTGGTATTTTCCGAGGACGTGTTGTTGGGCTCGATGGAGGGACATGAAATGGTCTCGACTGGGGTAGCTTCGGAACACTCTGTGCATTCTGTATTGTTGCTTGGAAGAATCATCAATACGAGTTCATGGGAACGTGGCAGCCTACACGAGCTTACCTAGAGCAATTTCCCAGCGCAGCGGCACATCCTCCACCAACTCCCGCACCAACGACAACAGCAGCCAAGACACCGATGAGGAGGCCGAAAGTCCAGATGCCAAGGCCAAACGGAACATGAATCTGCTTCTGCCGTGGACTTGACTCTGGCTCTGGCTCTGGCTGCTGGTATTCCGGCGGATTGTAGTACAGCTTGTGCTGGCCGTAGAGGTGTGCTACCTCGGGGGCATTGGACATGTCGACCTGAAGGCCTTCGCTGTCAGAGTGCGATGGCATCTTGTCTCTGGGGGCAAAGTAGGAGATAGGGATGACGTCCGAGTCACCGTCGTCAGGCTTCTGTGCATGAAGGGCCATGTGAATTATGTTGCTGGGAACTTCAGACGAAGGACGAACGCGTAGTCAATGTGCTTTATTTTTAAATCCTCCCGGCTTTGGCAACCCTTTCTACCTTGGTAGTGCTTAATGGCCAATCATTGCCTCTCATTTGCACATCGTGTGGTGGTATAAGCGCCCAGGTTCTCGGGACCGAATGCTCGGGACCGAGTTGGTGTGGCCAATGGTGGGTTGTCGCAAGGTTAGAAGAGGTCAACCCCTGCATAGCCTGAAGCGCGATGAATGTTTCTTTATAGGTTGAGGGAGTGATGATCGCCCTGCCAAGTCTCTGTCGCGTCTATTGTAACACTAGGTTACTTCAGCCCTGGCGGGTGCCCTGAGGGTGCGGCTGTTCCCGCATTTCTGGTTCGCTTCCTGAGATGGGCAAGAGGTTCTTAAGTTGTTTAAACTATTCACCATCGATGGCTTATTTTAGTTCAGATAGGAGATCATACCCCTCTGCATTTTATTCGACGGAAGACTTGAAGAAAAGACAACTTTGTCTGGAATGTTGATCTTCGCAAGGATGGATGAACCCGTGGGGGCCAAACATCCATGTGAAACCCGATCCTACGGATACTACAACGGTCCTGAAAACGGCGGCCCGCATGCAGCTCGGATCAAGCGTATCCGATGCATTGGATCTTGGCCGGCAGCTGGTCCTGACCATCAGTATTTGTAGACGCGAATCGGAAGGTTTCACCACACGTTTCCGGTGCCGTCGCCCCTTGTGCGGCATTTGCATTTTGGTATCAGCCAAAGACAGCATGTCTTCAGCTTGGCCATGTTGAGTAGCCATGGCCGAGCTGGTGTCAAAGCGTCGGTTTCATGAAACTCTCAAGGCTGTCGTCCGGTTTTCATCCAAGTCAAAGAATTTCTTTGCCGAGGGAGGCGCCATGACGGAAACCCAAGAAACCGGCATTCCATGGTCAGGTGAGAGGGCGTCACGTAATCCTTGACGCGGAACTCGCCTCTATGATGATACTGAGTCACGTTACTCTGGAGTGCATGATGATCAGACAGATCCTTCACCAGAAGTGAATGCCTTGTCAGAGTTGATCATGTTGCTCTTCGAAATATGCTTGGCAGTGTGGATGTGAAGATTCATAAATTGCGGATAATCATGCACAAAACACGATCAAGGTGGCTGAGCCTTCTTGCCTCAGGCATCAACGTCCCAAATCATCCATGTCGAGTTCGACTCATCCAAGATCATGATTTCGATTGCCTCTTCAGGAAATACCCCACTCGCCTTTGAGTCAGTCATTCTTCAGCTGGAATGATGGGCGCATGATAGTCCATCGATAAATAGCCTTCTATTTTCCCTTGGAATAGACTTGTTTTGTATCAATCACTTACCAATCCACTCATCTACTACCTACCTACCTCGAAACCATGCCACTAACAACATCTACATTATCGTGCTCAACCTGCCAAGTCTCGTTCGAGACTGTGCAAGAGCAACGACAGCATGCCAAGAGCGAGTTGCAGTTAGTATACTTGTATCGCATCGAACGCATCAATTCTAACAACCGGATTAGTATCGAGAACTTGAGGCGCAAGGTGGCCGATCTGGGCATCAACACTTTGCCTTCATCAGACAGCTATCAAGCCTCGAGCTCAAATCACCGCTCACAATCACCTAGCGACAAATCTTTGGAGAGCGACTCTGGGAGCGATCGTGAAGTCAAACAAGACGACATGCCCGAGTTTGTGCCCGAAAACTGCATCTTTTGCTCCCACCGAGCCTCAGACATCGACGACAATCTCGCCCACATGAAGACCACACACAGCCTCACAATCCCTTATCAGGACAACCTCATCGTGGAGCCCACTACATTGATATGGTATCTCCACTTTGTCATCTTTGGATATCACGAGTGCATTCTCTGCGGGACGAGGCGACGCACCGTTGAGGGTGTGCAACAGCACATGCTCGACAAGGGACACTGTCGGTTTGAAATGTCGGATGAGATGATGGAGTTTTACGATGTCGAGGGTCTCAACAGTCATAGCACCCAGGACCTTGTGCGACCAGATGAGGATAGTATTCGATTACCCTCTGGCAAGATTCTCTCGCATCGATCCCAAACCGCTTCATCGAGCAGACCACGGATTACCAGCCAATCAACATCCACCGAGCAAGAACCAGCTGCTATCCCCGGTGCACCCCCTTCCGACGCTTTAACAAACCGAGGACGCAAGGAAACAGCCATGGCAACGCAGCTCTCGCGTCTGAGTGTCAAGGACCAGCAGAGCTTGATACACCTCACAGCTCCTCAGCAGCGCAGTCTACTTGCGCAGAGGAAAAAGGAACTCGAGACTGCAAGACGGGCAGAGAGGAGGATGCGAATTCGGATGGACAGGCACAGCAACAAGGCCACTGTGGAACATGGGCGTCCATGGCAATCGTACCTCTCTATTTGAATGGATGGTTTTCATTTTTGTAGCTGGGTCGGCGTGCCATTGGAAAAGCAGTTTGTCTTGTAGCCTTTGATTTTTATAAACTAGTAGGTTAATACTATTTCTCTTGAAGATTAACCCTTTGCCCCAAGGTCAGCTCACAAAGGAACTGCAAAGAAGTATCGGATGCCATCAAAGCACACACCGCGAGGAGAAAACTTGAGAGATTCTTGCTATTTCTTAGAAACCAGTAATAACAAGAGTCAAGTATGGAACTTTAATATGGCCTCGGGATCTCCGTCGTTGTCTAATTAACCTAAATCGTTGCTCCGTGGACTGAGCCGCGGTGGAATTGCGATAACCGAGTTTTTAGGGGTGCTTAAAACGGCATTATGTTGCGCACCGATCTACAGGCGTTATAAAAGGGCAGGAAACACCCTTAAGCGATGCCAAGAA
This sequence comes from Fusarium neocosmosporiellum, assembly GCA_006518225.1. Classification (NCBI taxonomy): domain Eukaryota; kingdom Fungi; phylum Ascomycota; class Sordariomycetes; order Hypocreales; family Nectriaceae; genus Fusarium; species Fusarium neocosmosporiellum. Next base: position 20,559 of record SSHR01000248.1, on the reverse strand, counting down.
GTGTAGCCTGATTGGGTGGACAATTCGAAAAGTCCGGCGTATTCAGGCGTATTCACCCCAGGCGTATTCACCCCAGGCGTGTTCACCCCAGGCGTGTTCCAGGCAACCCTTTTAAAACAAACCTCGGCCCCCCGTCGCCTCATTGTTTCGTTTACAACGCGCCACAATGACCCTCGCTTATTAGGCTTCCAGTATTTGCCATAAGCGCGAGCTCGCATTTCTAATATGCCAAGAATATCGCCGCCCAGATCCCAAGGCATACATTTTTGAACCTCAGCTACGGTAGCATGATACAGGCCTTTTTTTGCTGCCTACTTGCCTTGTGGATCACCAACGCGTAAACCGTCACCACGCAAACCCATTTCTAATCTTAAACAGTGGCAGGCCATCACCAGCCTCCCGTGATGAGGTATGTGATAAAAGAGAGGCTTTTCGGATGGTAGGAAAGATGCGAGTCCATAGTGTTGGCAAAATCAATCACCACCTTTCCAGAACTCGACATCGTCCGACCGACCCCTGAGGAAACAGCCCATTCCATCATGAGCCGCAGCAGCCAGCGAGAACTGATGTCTTCTGGAAGTCAAAACGCTCATCAAGAACCCGAAATGCCTCAAGACGGGCCCGAGGTTCAACCTCCTCCTGCTGACAAGCCCAAGGCCGGTCGTGGATGGCGTTTCTGGGCTGTCTTTATTTCACTCTCCATTTCGGCTTTTCTGAGCGCTCTCGAGGGTGCTGTTGTCTCGACAGCTTTGCCTTCCATCTCGCGCGCCGTGAATGCAGGAGAAGACTACATATGGATGGTCAATGTCTTTTTTCTCACCAGGTAAGAATTCTCGTCTCAAGAAAATTGAATTTGGCGCTTCCTTCTTCTCCCTGAATACAAGCTTACACTGGACAGTGCGGCCGTGCAACCCCTTTACAGCCAGTTGGCCGATATCTGGGGCCGACGATGGCCCATGATCACGGCTCTGGGAATCTTCGCCCTGGGTAGCGGCGTCTGCGGAGGAGCAAACTCGGCAAGCATGCTAATCGGCGGCCGAACTATCCAGGGGCTCGGAGCCGCGGGCATCAACGTCCTGGTCGAGATCATCATCTGCGACCTCCTCCCGCTGCGAGAACGCGGACAGTTCATGGGCTTAATGTTCTTCTTCATCGTCCTGGGATCCGTGTGCGGTCCTTTCCTGGGCGGTATCTTGGTCGATCGAGCATCGTGGAGATGGGTCTTTTACATTAATCTCCCATTCTGCGGGCTCTGCCTGGTGCTGCTGTTCCTGTTCCTCAACGTGCAGCGCCCGAATAATGGCGAGTCCACCAAGGACAGTCTCAAGAAGATTGATGTTATCGGACTCTTCATCCTCTCCGGGTCAATCTCCTCACTCCTTTACGCCCTTACATATGGAGGAACGCGGTACGAGTGGTCAGCTCCAGCTGTCATCGTCAGCTTCGTCATAGGCATAGTCGGCATCGTTGTCTTCTTCGTCTACCAGGTCTCGCCCCTTTGCAAGCATCCCGCCATGCCCAAAGCCCTGTTCGGGAACAGAACCTCGGTGGCCGCCTTTCTGGCGACCTTTATGCAGCTCATGCTTTCGTACGCGCCTCTGTATTTCCTTCCCGTCTACTTTCAGGCGGTGCAGCGTTCATCTCCTTCGCGCTCTGGAGTACAGATCATCCCCTTCTCAGTCACCTTTTGCGTGAGCGGTTTGGTTGGTGGAATCGTGGTCAGCAAGCTCGGCCGCTTCAAGGCTGTTCACATCGCCAGCTTTGCCCTCCAGATAATCTCCGTTGGAACATTTACCCTCCTCGATCGCAACTCAAGCATGGCTGTCTGGGTCATTCTTCAACTCATCTTCGGATGGTCAATCGGCATGCCAAACCCCTCCCTCTTGACGGCTATCCAAGCCAATATTCCCGACAGCCTCAACGCGGCCAGCACAGGCGCCTTTGCCTTTGTGAGAAGTGTCGCCACCATTTTCGCCGTGAGCGTACCCGCTGCCGTCTTTGGGAACCGCTTCGACCAACTCCTTGCAACCACCCAGGCGGTGAACGACCCCGAGCTACAGGCAGGGCTGGAGCGAAGTCAGGCCTACGAGAAGGCATCGCGAGCCTTTATCAACTCTTTCCCAGAGGAGATTCAAGATGCCATCATTACTCTGTACGAGGAAAGCCTGAAGAGGGTCTGGTACGTCTCACTGGCCTTTGCTGGCGCCGGCTTTCTGTTCGTTCTGCTGGAGAAGAACTTGGTCACGCGAGAGGATAAGGATACCTCCGAGTTCGAATTGTTGGACAACCCAAATACTGCTGACGGAAACGGAGCCAAGGACGCTCGCACCGAGATCGTTTAAAGCTGAACGAACAAAAGGCAGATTTGGTCCGTCAGGGATTTGAGAAACCAAAAAGAAGACCTTGGACAAGAGCCCAAGGCAAAGACACCCTTCCATTCGCCTTCGGGGAGAAAGAAACGATTGCCAGCTGGTTCTGGTGTACAATGCATCATATCATTTTATTACCGTTCTGTTATCATTCATATACGTCAAGCATAGCCTTCCTGCTATTGTACTTTTAGTTATAGACGGTCACGGGTAGACCTTAGAAAAACTTCAGTTCTCAATTCAACCAGGCTTCTTTGCCATGTTATAGTAATGAGCAATCTCTTTCGAATGATGTTATTGGGGAGTTTGTCAGAGAATCCCAAAGCCCGCGTGTATCAGAACTAGTAGTTTCATAGAGACGCAGGTTGGTGTCACTGAGGAAGCCCTTGTATAATTCTGATATCACTATAGATCAAAGTCCTGTTCAAAGTAGTCAAGTCGGTTCTCGACATACTGCAAAGTTGCAGAGATGGTGTGAGATTACAGAACCCAAGGAATGAACCGCGCCGTTTTCTGATGCCATTGTTCCCATTCCTGACCAAACGTGGCCTGCAGCATCCTTTCTTCCTCCTTAACCCGTGTCCAGATGCCAAACATAATCACTGACAGTCCAGCAGGAACTAACTCCCACATCAAGCGACTCACGACACTGTGCCATGACGGCGGGATCCAGTAACTGAGGACTCCATCTGTCCTCCCCAGCAACAGCACGTTGCACACGGCGAGAATTGCGAGTCCCGTGTAGCCCGGATGCTGCAGGTAACGGTAGATTCCAGTCGTCTTTAGTTGATCCGGCTCAGTCAGGGCAAACGTGAAATTGCGGCCCAGTGAAACATAAGACGCCAGGCGTAGAGGGACTCCGGCACAGAGGATGAGAGCCAGCGGTATCGAGGTTGCTTTTGACCATGTTATGAGATCCGTATTAAGCCCATTCAAAATGAACGGGAGGATGATCTCTGGCCGCGACTTGTGGTATAGCAAAACCAAGCTCGAGGTATGCAACCCCAACAGACCTAATGGGGCCAGGACGACCTTGGTGCTGTGTTTTTCTGTAAGACGCAGCCATCGTATTGAGTCGCCGGTTAAGGGTGCCGACTTCGTGACGGGTTTGGCTCGCCTGGGAGGAGAGAGGGCTGCATAGGTTCCTGATATAGAGAGGGTCATGGTTGACGCCAGGGCGAATTGGGAGAGTGTGATTGGGAACAACATATCCCCAAATGTACTGTTATCGTCTCTTGCAGTTAATTCTTGTTGGCAAAAGTTGCATCGGGGAAGAGGAAGAAGAGCCGATCAAGTTGGAGATAGGTTGTGGGTAGAGTTTAATTAGTGTCTCGGTGCTTCACGTGACGTTGCAACCCCCAGGGTTATCCCTCAGTGCCTTAAATTCAGCTTGGCAAAGAAAAGCTGAGAAACGGCAGTAAAAATCCACCTGGCACCTTGATTTCGAAGGTTGCGTCTCAGAGGTTGTCTGGGAGGCATAGTCAAAGTCTTGGCAAGTTCGTAAGATAGACAGCGTAAGCCGCAACCATTGGGCACCCCCCTGTAATAGGTATTAATTACACGGGTAAATTAGTGTGTTACAGAGAACCCGGAATGCCCCAAGGCCGGAAGTCGTGGGGCAATGGCCGCTTTGGCAACTTTCTTGAACAGTTGCTGGCTGTGGACGGGGAATTCCAGTCCAAACCACTGGAACAAGGACACAATCTAATGAGTCATGGGATGCAGAGAAGCTTTCAGATACACGTGTGCAGTTTTTAGTGCCATTGCACGGCAACTTTAAGTTGTGACTAGTTGTCACCGATAACCAAGCGATATTGGCATGGATCATTGTGTGCCGTATCTACCCAGAGACTTGGCCTTGAACAATAACATATATCGATACACTCGGCCTGAATTACCAGCAATAGCCATGCTGCCAAAAGCCACCAGATCGGTCATGCAAGACTCAAATGCAAGCCCGGTCCCGTAGCATGGTTGTTCCCGTCCAACTCGCCTCCACTAACCAAGGCGTATCCACAACCTCGAAAACTCCCGAATCCGACGGAGTGGACCGAGAGGACGAGACGTCGATCCCCTCTTCCCGCCACGCCCCTGGCGATCAGAAGCCGTTCCCCGCCAATGATACACGGAGGTACTGTTGTGCCATGTGCCAAAACGCGACAGTAATCGCCCGCATCATGCGTTAAAAATACGCCATGCTGACGGGGGGGGGGGGGACCCGGCACCCGCAAGGGTCTCGGCTACGGGTGGCGACTGTTGCAGAATCGCCCGGTCTAGACCACCCGTCTCCAAAGCAAAAGCAATCCAGGGCTTCTTTTTCGTTGGGAGGGGCAAAATTGGAAATCCGATGCTGCATATCGTATGCTAATTCATGAGAGTTCGAAGGCCTCTTTGTCTTTGCTTCCAAGGGCTGCTGTCGTCTCTGCCTCACTGTGACCCATCCACCCATGTCACTTGCAGCTCTGCGCTGTGAGGGCCCGAGTCGATACCATGGCTGTGATCGAGGGAGCAGGAGTCCCTAAGAGGACGCCCGTCTGTGAGGCCACTCGAGAAAGGGAGACCTTCAGGTGACACGGCCTTCCCATTCACTTTCCTACCTGCATGGCTAACCAAGCTGCCAGATATGACGACGCCCTGTTCTCCAACGTCAAGTTCAACGACGCTGGAACCCCCATCCCGAGCTCTGAGCTCGTTACCTGCCCTGATGCCATCTTGACTGCCCTGGCTCGACTCGCCGCCAGCCAGACTGGCACGGCGCGGTCGCTCATCTCCCTGTTTGACCAGTCCTACCAGTATATTGTTGCAGAGGCCACCCCGACCACCCCTCTAATTCCCAGCTTGTCCGAGAGTGCCCGCAATCGTGAATCTCTCTGGCTATGCGGCACTGCAATCCCTCGTGTCCATGGTGTCTGCGAGCATACTCTCTGTGGCGACGAGTTTGGATACTTTGTCGAGGGCAACACTGACGACGAGTTGCCCGTCCTCGTGGTAGAGGACCTCGCCTCCGATCCACGCTTCGCCTCCAAGCCCTACTGCCGACCTGGCAGCCAAGCGAGGTTCTACGCCGCCGTGCCCATTCGCACAGATAGGGGTGTCAACATCGGCGTCCTCTGTGTCATCGACACGAGTCCTTGGGCTGCATGGAACGACCAACACTCACGGCTTCTTCGAGAACTATCCCTGGCAGTGATGGGACACCTTGAAGCCACGAGCCTCCGAAAACCCCAGAGGCGTACCGAACGCATGAGCAGGGGCTTGCGAGATTTTGTCGAGAACAACTCAGCCTTTTCGGGGGAGCAGCCTGCAAACACTCCGGATACGATCAAGTCCCCTGGTCCTTTGGAGGAGCAACGGCCTATGGACTTGGGTGGTGCGGTAGAAGCAATAACCCTACAGGATGCGGCTTCGTTGAGTACTGCATCGCCCATAGCTGTGACCAGCCTGCAACAAACTACTGACCAGTCAGGCTCAGGGACATCACCAGTCAAGCAAGAGATGACACAGGACTCGAAACGCCCTCTAAACACCACAAATGAGGTCTTTTCCGAAGCTGCAGGCATTGTTCAGAGTGCCCTTGAGGCCGACGGATGCCTCTTCCTCAACGCTGACCTGCTCGAGTTTTCGACTTCTCCCTCAGACCTAGCAAACGAGGATCTAGCAACTCGCCGGCCGTCGACCTTCAGCTACAGCGGAAGCGAGAGCGCTCACACTGTCGTATCTTCCGAAGAACGCCCAATGTCGCCATGCCAGATCCTCGGGACATCAGACGTCAACACTCCAAGCCCAGACGACACTGTCGAGGTCACACACGTACCGCTACCTCAAACTCTTCTCGCGCGCATGATTCGAAGATACCCGAAGGGCCAGGTCTTCAACTTCGGGGTCAACGGTGAGCTCCAGCCAGATGACCTGCCCGAAGACCCCAAATTGGACTCGCCCCTTTCTCCCTACATTGTCCACGAGTCTGAGGCACCCGGCATGTCAAAGTGGCAGCCCTTTGCACCGAGACAAGGCGAGAAACCACGACTACAACCGAAAGAAGCAAGTCTTCTCCTGGAAACATTCCCTAACGCCCGCAGCGTCGCCTTTGTACCTATCTGGGACCCGCGAAAGGAGCGCTGGTCCGCCGGTGGCTTCGTCCACACGCTTGCACCCAACCGCACATTTACCCTCGACCTCGACCTTACTTACCTTCGTGCTCTCGGCGTCCTAGCCGCATCTGAAGCCTTTAGGATTGAAACCATGGCGTCGGACAAGGCCAAATCTGATGCCCTGGGTTCACTCTCCCACGAGCTGCGGTCGCCTCTCCATGGCGCCGTCTTGAGCGTTGAGCTGCTGAACGATACTCGGCTCAGCGTTCCGCAGCAGAACATAGTACACACTATCGAGACTTGCTGCCGGACACTCTCTGACACCATTGAACACCTCCTCGACTACTCCAAAGTCAACAGCCTCGCCTCGCAAGGGGCCCCGCGGGAGGCAAAGGCCGAGGGGCAGGGTCTCAGCAGAGCTTCGTCATTCATGACGGCCATGAAGCCATACTGCAAGACAGTCCATCTGGATATCCTCGTTGAGGAGGTCATGGAGAGCGTATACGCGGGCTTCAACTTCCAGCACCTTTCCATCGCACCCCTATCGAGACAGTCGCCCAAGCGAGGCGGCCACCACGACATCACTTCAATTCGCCGACTCGATTCCATGCAGGCCATGGAAGAACTCGGTCCTTCTGCAACAACAGGCAGTGCTCAGACAAGCTTTGGAGATGTTGCCGTATTTCTGGCCGTCGACCCATCCTGCTCTTGGGCTTTCTGCACACACCCTGGCCCAATGCGTCGCATCGTCATGAATCTATTTGGCAACTCGCTCAAGTATACGCACCGAGGTCTCATCAAGGTCTCTCTCCAACAAACAAACGCTTTGTGCGCTGACAGCAAGGAGCGCTGGGTAACCCTAACCGTCGCAGACACAGGAGTGGGCATCGGACAGGACTTTCTCCAGAACAGCATCTTCAAGCCGTTTGCGCAGGAAAACCACCTTTCATCAGGCACAGGAGTCGGCCTCAGCTTTGTCAAGCAGATGACGGCGCAGCTTGGCGGCAACATCTCGGTGAGCAGCCGGATAGGGGTTGGAACCACCGTAACCGTCTCGCTACCCATGACGCTGGAAGACTCTCGCCCTGGACCTGCCACTCCATCAGCGGAAAGCGAGGAGGAATTTGAGAGTCAACTTCGCAAGCTTCGTGGCCTGCGTGTCAGAATGCTCGACTTTAGCAAGCACCAGGTCACTGGGGGAGGCTCCCCTTCAACCACGATGGAGACTCCGGATGTACTGGTGCAAAACATTTGTCGTGACTGGATGCACATGGAGGTAAACTCTGAGCTCGAGTCGAAGCAGCTGGTACCGGATCTTATCATTTGGTCCGAGGATAGGCTTGAGCAGCCACTCTCTGCGCAAGAGCCGTTGTCCGATGTCCCTGGCGTCGTTCTTTGCGCCAACGCCCAGACTGCGTATCAGTACGCAACAGGTGCCAAGGCCACGCCCTGTCCAGGGATATTTGAGTTCATCTCTCAACCGTAAGTTGCTCGTTATTCTTCGCTGTTCAGAATATCAACTGATGCCTCTCCAGCCTTGGTCCTCGCAAACTTGCAAGAGCCTTTTCTCTCGCCCTTCATCGATGGACAGTCGCCCAGACAAGCGCCATGCCACCTACTACTACTACAACACAAACTACGACAGAGCCCGAAAGAAACAGGGCGGATAGCGTTCCTGCCCCTATCTTCAGCCCTAGGACACCGTTTCCTCTCAGCTCCGAGGAGACACCGAGTCCGTCCCAGGATTACTTTACTGCACCGGAATTTCTCCTGGTGGACGATAACTTTATCAACCTCAAGATTCTAACATCCTACATGAAGAAGCTCAAACAGCCCTACCAGACCGCGACAAACGGCCAAGAAGCCCTCTCGGCCTACGAGATGGATTCCGGACGCTACGTCTGCATCCTGATGGACATCTCCATGCCCATCATGGACGGCTTTGAAGCCACGCGGAGGATCAGAGCCTTCGAACAACGGCACGGTCTGAGGCCTGCCCTGATACTGGCCCTAACCGGGCTAGCTTCCGAAGAAGCACAGCGGGAGGCAGTGGTGAGCGGTGTGGATCTATTCCTGACGAAGCCGGTGAGGCTCAAGGAACTGGGTCCGATATTGAGATCGAGGGGTGTGATACCGGAAGAAAAATGAGCCTGGTCCATCGTGATCTTCTTGTAATTTGACATTTTTGGATCATGGACGCCTCGACTATAATGATATACGACGGAACGAGACTCATTGATATTGTCTAATAAATGAATCATATTCAGCAAATGAGGAACCCAGACTCCTCGGGCTGTTCTCGATTTCGACAGAATTTGTTCAAGTGAAGCAGAATGCCCTTGCTAATGCGTCAATATCACAAACCAAATGGTTATCAAAAGAAACCTTACGCAAGCTCTCGAGTATATAAATATTATCTTGGTACTCCATAACCCCATCATCACGATCCTTGAAGCTATTTCAACATGAAGCCGCGAACCATGTTCAGCTTCACTTTTCCTCATTACTGATCCTTCATCATGCATACCCACAAATTTTCTAGAGGTCAAGAGGTCATGAACATTAAATCATCTTTATTCAGAACAATTCAACCGACAGAGTCTAGAAAACACCTCAACAGCAGCCCCATCGTTATCGAGCGTGTTTCCCGCGGCGAATCAGACACTTTACCGCGGTACGTTAGTAATCGGCCCTACATCTAGACACCGCCAGCGCAACTACCATGGACTCCTCATTTTGAGGAACGCGACAATTCACGCATTCAATCATTCTTGTCCTTTATTTGTAGAACATCAAGATCCGAGGAAGGTGGCCTCTCTGTCCAACAGCTGCGGCATATAGAACGTCAACTCCTCCCTCCTCAGTCAACCCCACGTCCGGGTCAACCATCATCCTCGCCCAACATACACAAAGCTCAATCAGGATTTCAATCATGGATCACTCACTCGAGAACTACAAGTCCTACATCGGAAAGCCCGTCTCTGAGCTCCCTACGCCATCCCTCGTCATCAATCTCCCCGTGCTCAAGCAAAATGTCGACACCCTGCACCGCGACGTCGAGAAGCTCGGCATCGGCTTCAGGCCTCATGTAAAAACACTCAAGGTATGTTTTGCGGGCGATCGATCAAGTCCAGAAAACTCACTGGTTCTGTAGTCTCTTGAGGTGACGAGGATGATGCTCGCGGGCGGCAAATACAGGGGTATTGTCGCCTCCACCATTCCCGAGATCCAGGGTGCCCTGCCCCTGGTGAAAGAGGGCATCCTAGACGAGGTAAGGATTCCCCGCAAAGTAGCAAGATTGAGGAAAACTGAGTGAGGGCGCAGTGTCTGTACGGTCTTCCCGTCTATCCTAGCGTTCTTTCAAGACTGGTCGAGCTCCGAAAGTCGCTACGCATCATCCTGATGGTAGACAATGAGCAGCAAATAGCGCTCCTCGAGCAGTCGGACTCGAGCAAGCAACCCTGGGACATCTTTGTCAAGCTAGACGTCGGCTCGCACCGAGCGGGGGTGGAGACCAACAGCAAAGCGCTCCATAGCCTGGTAGAGCGCGCCGAAAAGTCATCGGCAGTTAGCATCTACGGATTTTACTGTCACGCCGGACACTCGTACGCGGGTAGGTCGCGAAACGAAGCCGAGGAGACCCTCAACGTTGAAGTGTCCAGCGTGCTCTCAGCAGCCAAGCTCCTCCCCTCAGACCGCAACATCGTCATCTCGGTAGGCAGCACACCAACAGCGCACGTAGTGGAGAGCCTCAAGGCGTCGATGCCAGCCAACATCAAGCTCGAACTCCACGCGGGCAACTTCCCCAGCAACGACCTTCAGCAAGTATCCACCGGCCTGGTGACCGAAGCCCAGCAGGCCGTCTCGGTGGCCGCCGAGGTGTGCAGCGTGTACCCGGAGAGGAACGAGGCGCTCGTCAACGCGGGTGTAATTGCGCTGTCGCGCGAGGCGAGCGCCTTCACCGGATTCGGCCGCGTGGTGGGCAAACAGGCGTGGGGCGTGGTGCGACTCTCGCAGGAACACGGCATCTTGGGCACGACTGAGGATCGAAAGGTTGAGGACGACTTCAAGGTCGGGCAGCGGGTCGAATTGTGGTGCAACCACGCATGCATCACTGCGGCGGCGTTTTATGTGTATTATGTCGCTGATGGAGAAGGGATCGTGAGAGAGGCGTGGATTCCTTGGAAGGGATGGTAGGGGTAGAGCCGAGATGAGTCAGCACTCAATTGACCAAAACCCGAGGTTAGCAAACGCAGAATTGGATCAAACCTCATCATGACCATGGATTATCCAATTGCGCCTTTTAATTCGTCCCTTTTTCTTGTTCCTGGACTCCAATTGCGACTAAAAATCCTGCTTTGTCCTTCTCTTCCCTCTCCATCCCGACAAAGTGGGTCTCGAGCCGCATACGTCATCGCCAGCCGTGGTAGCTTCAAAAGTGCGGGCGGTCGTGATCAGCGTCACATGCGGCGCCATCTTCTCCTCCATCCATCTCTCTCCTCTCACCACTTGTCGGCTTCTCTTCTGTCGGTCAAACTGCTTCATTCCATAGTCTTGCGAGACAATACCACTCTCAATAATCTCCCTCAACACCTCTCCTCACATCACACAAGTCATCAGTAAGTTCCGACGTCATAGTTACATCCTCTCGGCCGAGAACGGTCACTAACTCCCCTCCAGTGTCTTACGCCGACGCCGCTGCCAGCGGACCCAAGCAGTCCCCCCAAGACGTGAGTCTTGCTCCAGAACATTCACAGTCATGATCTCTAGCTAACCCCTCCAAGGCCGCTGCTCCTCAGCCTCCCGAGGTCATCCCCACTGAGTCCGCCTCCACCGCTTCCCTCATCGACGTTGACCTGCCCTCCGTGCACACCGTCAACTCCGAGTTCCTCGACCAGCCCGTCAAGACCGAGACTCAAGCGGCTCGCATCGAGAGAGAAGATGAGGCTCGTGAGGAGAAGCGTAAGCGTGACGCCGCTGCCGCCAAGGCCCGCCAAACCGACAACTGGCTGATCCGGCAATTTTCTCGTCTTTCCGACGGCAGCGCTACCGGCCTTGTTATTGCCAACTTTGCTACCGTTGTCGGCCTGAGTGCGTACCTGGGCTACAAGGGCTGGGGTCTGTACGAGAAGGGCAAGCTGGACTGGAAGGCCGTCGGCATCGGTGCCGGTATCCTCGCCAGCGTGAGTGCGGCAGAGGGTATCCTTGGACGGTACCTGTACAAGGGCAAGAAGGGCGGTTCCTAGAGGGGCCCCGAGGAAAACGACCTAACGAAGCGAAGTGAGGATTTCATGAACCTCCTAGGTAGCCAGGGGACAAGGCTACTGTGCCTGGTGACACGCATCCATCCCATTGCTGAGGGCCGCCGCGAGGATGCGTGACATGTCCCAGTTTCTTGTTGCATTGTTTGGCTATGTTTGATAGTCTCTTGATACCGGCTTATTACCCATCTCAATCAATACACGCAGGCACAATAACTGTAACACAACTCCCACACAATAATGAAAATGAGCCAAGATGGAGTCCTAGTTGTGACCAAACATTGTCAGCTTCGCCAGATAGAGAATATGAGATGTGATCACGTCTATTACATATTCATGGCGTTTCTGTTCCGTCCTCTTCATGATACAGCGTTGGTACAGAGATGGGTGTCTATCCGCCCATGCCAAGATCCCAGATATCTTACAAAACGTACATCGCCAGCACATCGCTCCATAGTCTTTTTTACACCTTTTTTTCACTTCTTCTGCTCAGCCTTCTTCCTAGCAGCTTCTTGCTCAAGAATCTTAATCTCTGCGTTCGCAGCAGTTGCGTCGTGAGATTGCAGAGGTTCTGAGTCCACAGTCTTCCTGAACACCTCCACCTTGAGCTCTTCTTCCTTCTTCTCCACCTCGGGCTTCTTCTCTACTGGGGTAGATTCGGGCTGGACCTTTGGTGTGTTGTCTTGAGTTGACTCCTTCTGGGCCTCTTGGGGAGGAGGGGTTTGTGTAGATTGGGCGATAGGCTCGGCGGAAGTCTTTTGGGCGTCGGGGGCGGGCTGCTCGTCGCCAAAGTCGGGCGTCGGGGCACCGTCCTCGTCGTCTGCCAGCTCGGCACCGTAAATCTCGGGGTACTTCTTGAAGCACTCTTGCATGCCCCTAGCAAACCATTAGCACACTTCCACACATATCCCACAAACCCTCTACGTACTGGAACTTGTCGATGCAGTCCATTCCCTTGGGCTCCTCGGTCGAGAACACAAAGCAGCTAAAGGCAGTCTTGAATTCCTCGCCGCAAGGTCCATGAGCCATTCCACCCAGACAAGGGCAGTCCCAGTTAATCTCTCCAGTTTCGGGGTTAAAGGCGCCCTGCTGGCCGGCCTCCTCCTCCAGCGCAGCGGGCGATCCGTCGGCGGCCACTGTGTTGTGGGCACCGGTCTCGGGCTCGGGGGCCTTGGTCGATTCGGCGGACTTCTTGTCGGCGCTCTGCTTCTTGATCTGTTTCCGCTTCTCCTCGAGGACGGAGTCGACTGTGGGGAGGTCATCGTCGGAAAAGGCAGCGGGCGCGGCAATCTTTTGTGCTGGCGCAGGGTCAGTCGCATGCCCATGTACCAAACCATTGATACTCACAAGCAGCCTCCTCAGCAAAGACTGGGCTGGTGTTGTAGTAATACACAGCCGCAGCGGCCAGACCCAATCGCGCAACGGAGCTCTTCCATGTCCGGGACTTGTCGGCAGGAGCAGCAGTCGAAGCGAATCGTCTCGGGGCGGCGCGGAGGGTGCTAGAGCGCAGACTAGCAATTACAGGCCGCGAAGCCGATCGCAAGGTTGTACGATACATGGTGATAATATGTCTACAGGATGTGAAGAAATGGAACGAAAAGGAAAGGCGCAAGCTCGAAATCAAGACACGGAGGAGGAATTGGTCAGCAAACCCCGGTGGAGCAATTCGAATTGATGGATGATGCTTGGAAATGTTCGCCGAGATTCCGGCTGAGGGAAAAAAAAATGTTGCCGTGATTTAGCCGCCGAGATTCTCCGATAAGATCCATGTGATAACGCTGTTGAAGGTGATCATGAGGTCGCTTGCTCGGTGAATTGCATCATATTGTAAAGATATATATCTGCCAAATACTTTCTATCTGATAACAATAACTTCTTAAAAAGCTCTGTTACTTTTAACCTCTAACAATCACACCAACTCTCCTCGCTTCGCCCTAGCTCTGCCTTTCACCCGTCTGGATCTTATCAGCCATCAATATTCCCCCACATCTGAGCTTGGATGGCGTCCACTCATTTCTGATCATTGCCTCATTCAACGCCTCGAGACAAAATAAAGGGAGCTTTTGGGGTAGCCGTGGCTTGATTTCCTGGCTGGAGCCGGATCGTTGTGCCATCAAAGCTTAATTAGCACAAAGTCAGCTGCTCTCTGCCCTGCCCGTTGAGAACCCAAGAGAGCTTGTCGCACAGGAAACGAGGGGAAGGGCCCTTTGTTCGTCTCGCATTCACCCATCTTCTCCCTTTCTCCCTCTCGCATTCACCAGCAGAGGCGAAAAAGCAAATACAGTCACGTTTTGTTTCCGACGATTCGCTCATCAAGGGGGATCATCAGACCACCCCGCTCTCACCTCTCACACCTCACACCTCACAGCATGGCATCTCAGACATTCGAATGGCGGCCCGCGAAGCTGCTGCAGGACTACAACAGTCCCCAAGGCTTTGCTCTACTCATCTTGAACCAGCCTTTAAAGAATGGCGTTAACCTGCGCAAGCTCTGGAAGAACTGTATGTAGCTTTATTGATCTCTCATGTTGCGCTGCGTGGCTCTCATGTATGGTACTAAGTCAGTACAGCTTCGGTGAGAGTGGCAGCCGACGGGGGAGCCAATCGACTGCACAAGCTCTCGTCCTTTCACGGCAAATACGTACGTATATCATGAGATAAGTGGCTTTTGTGAACCCGAGCATGGTATTAACTCCTCCTAGTCCAACCTCCAACTCATCATCGGCGACCTCGACTCTCTCACCCCAACAGTCCGCGATTTCTACTCTTCCCAACCGTCGCCTGCAACCGTTATCCACGACGCCGACCAAGAGTCAACCGACTTCGCCAAGGCCATCAACTGGATCCGAAAAGAGTACCCCAGCGGGATCGATATCGTCGCTCTTGGGGGCATCGGCGGTCGCGTTGACCAAGGCCTCTCGCAGCTTCACCACCTCTACCTCTTCCAGACAGACCCCAACTACGCCTCTGGCAAAGTCTACCTCCTCTCGGGCTCCAGCCTCACCTTTCTGCTCAAGCCCGGCACACACCACATCCAGGTCCGCGAAGACGGCGAGGAGGACGTGTTTGGCAAGCACGTCGGTATCATCCCCCTCAAGGGGCCCGCCAACATCACTACGCACGGCTTCGAGTGGGACGTGACCGACTGGCACACCGAGATTGGCGGGCGCCTCAGCACGAGCAATCACATCCTGCCCGACGTGCAGGTGGTGCAGGTCACGACGGACAGGGATGTGCTCTTTACGGTGGCGCTCAAAGAGGGCGAGGGCGAAGACCACGACTAGCAATGAATGCAATGCACAAACTAAAAGCTCAAATATTCTTGGCCTGAACACTTGATATGCTTCGAGGTGTGGTATGACATGACCAAAACAAACTCGCCCAAAAAAGAACTCCTGAGCGCCAACGCTGATGCCTTGATGCTGTACAATGCCCGTAGACATATGCTCTCTCAACCCATCCCAGCACCGCCTTCCGTCATCATCGCAAGAAATGAAGTACCAGCCAGCAGAACAGGAAGAAGATGACCACCCCGGCAAAGAAGATCCATTTATCCTCTCGAGCGCGCCGCTCGACCATGCGGATGGTGTCTCCACTGACACCCAGAGTGTTGGCCACGTTATAAAGTCGCTTCTGTGTGTTCTTCATCATCTCGCGCTGCTGGCCAAGGTCACCAAGAACCGCCTGCCCACGGGCTATATAGTCATCCAGCGCCTGGTTCGTGTTTGCAAAGAAGTTTTGCTCTCGGAACGCATGCGCCTCACGCATCTCGTCGGGGGAACCGGTCGTCAAGGGACCGCTAGGATGGGACGAGTGTCGAGGCTGAAAAGTAGATTGCGTTGTCGTAGTAGCATTTGCATAAGGATTTTCGGGCGTCGCATTGTACGGTCTTCGCCCGAGTAGTTCTGTGCGATTGGCCTGATGCTGTGTATCTTCGCGGGCCTTCTTTAGCGAATCGACTTGCGATCGAAAGTCGGACAGGTCCTCGCGGAACCTCTTTACTCGCTCGAATGCCTCATCCTGCTTTTTGGGCACAATCTCCTGGCGTGCGAGGCTTTGGTATTCGTCAAGCGTCTTAGTGAAGGAGGCGATCGAGGCAGACACGTTGCCGATCTCAGCTGGGGATGCTTGGGGTTTGGTGTTGAGGTTGGAGAGCTCCGCGCGGAGAGACTTGCTCTGCCGCAGGGCAGAATTATACGAGATATTCTAGAAGCCCACATTAGCAAGGTGATATTCTCAAAAGAACCGAGCGATCTTTTTCTTACCATGATGAAATTTGTGTGGACATGGACAGCTTGCAAGTATACGATAGCTGACGACAGGGGCCTTCATCATGATTTCCACGTCTTCACATGATAAGGCCAGATCTCGCGGAAACGGAACAACGCACTTTCCGCTGGAGCCGCCAACTCGCTTACCCTACACACTTGGACTTTCCATGATTGAGACCATTTTTTGCAGCATTTTTCTTGCTGTTCTACTTCGCTCTTTAATGAATTGAATTCTCAGGTCTTGGTATTGCTTTGAGAAGGCTCGGCCGGGGGTGGATTGAATTTCAGCAGGCACAACAAGTGGGAGAGACTGCGATCTTCTCCTGAGCCACTTTGCTAAACTCACTCAAGTCCAGACCAAATATTTTTGGTGAAAGAACATCGTCTGTCTGTAAATGGTTACGAATTTCGATAAGAACAGGAGTTTTGTTATACCGAAGTACAACTAGCCCGGTGCTTCCAACCTTGGCAAACAATTTGCGAAGCCATGACGATTTAATAATCTTGGCTTAGCCGAAGCTCCACCAATTGCACCATGTGAAGCGCAGACATGATGCTGGGACAATCTTGGCTCCACGGCTCTAGAAGCTTTATGGTCCGATGCAAGAGGTTGTAGATATCACTGCCGATCGACTCGCATAGCACGCTTGAACGTACCGCAATAGAGAGCGTGAGAGCGTTTGTCAGACAACTGCATTCCCAAATCAATAACCTGCGTAAAAATATGTGCCGAGTAGCTTTGGTTTTGAGGAACTTACCATTGAGCCACGCTGTACGTGTACGGTGTTCGGTGAGAGAGTATGAACTCTGCAGTCATGATGAAAAGGCGGCTGGCGTTCAAGCAAACTTGACACATCTCCAGCACCGAAGGGGGAACTTGGTCAACAACCTCGTCATCAATGGATGTGACGTGGATCACAAAGGCTCGAAAGATGACTTGTTTGGCGGACCAGTACCGCAGCCTCAAAAGAGATGCAAGTTTGTCACCACTCGGAGTACCCTCGAGATTCGGCTTGATGATTTCGGGGAGGGAATTGTACCAGGTTTCAAGTTGGTGGTCAAGCTCACTACAGACTCTGACCAAAGATGCATCAGGATGTAAGATGGATGATTGTCCTTGGCTAGTGGCACTCGGATTGCCTCCCGTGTAGATGGTCAGATTATCCGTGAAGAAGAGGCTGTGATGAATTCGATTCAGCAATAGCCTTGCTGAAATTTCGGCGAGGACATAGAGGTGGCTCGGGCAAGCCGGGCCTCCATAATTCGGGAACGGCAGTTTGTCGACTAGAAGCTCGATTCCGCTTCTTGGTTGGTTAAACTCGGCCAGAATGTCACTATATAGAAAGTTTAATATTGATGCCCACGATATGCCAGGCCTTTTTCCGCATACCTTTCCAAAATGAAGCCTACCCAGCTCAGTCGTGTGAGGGTTTGGGCTTGTGTATCCTTAGACGAGAAGTCTTGACATCTAAGATCCAAAGTCAGTGATGAATCCCTAAAGAAATCCGCCTGGGTGGCTTAACTGGTTCAAAACTTGTTGGATACTCGTTGAAGCCATGTGAACGAGTCTCCAAGCCATCAAGGGGTCAACTGTATACGTGAAATAGAGGGCACAGAGGAGCAGCGCCTGTGACATGACGACGTTCCCACCAAAGGATACTATCCAAGAGGCAAACAATATGCGTAAAGCTCTTTGCATGAGAACGTCGCCAATGGGACTGCCTAGATTGCTGGATCCTGGTGAGCTTGATTCGCTAACATCCATCGGGGAGCTATCGCCTTGACGAGATGGCGTCCGGGCTGGTGCTGAAACTGTTGAGCCCAGAGCTAATACAGCCATGACAAGAGCAGATCTCGAGTCAGAGCCGAAGCCCTGGCCCCTTACCTCTTCGCACTGCGCTCTGAGTTCATGGCTGTTGAGAAAAGGGTGAAATGGTTGAACTATGTCGAAAAAGACGTTGATGTAAGAATCCCAGGAGGACTTGTCGATACTGAGATGCTCATTAAAGACATCTGTGTATTCTTCCAGCAGGAAATGTGCAGCAGTTGTACGCGGTCGAGCATTTTCAAGTCCGAAAAAGTAGTCTTCTGGATAATCACCAGTCAAACGTGCTATTTGGGGCAAGACAAGAAGATGGCTTGCACTCGTTCGATGCTTTGGCGGTATTGTGATGGGCGGGAGGTTTTCATGTTGGTTGCTTGGAAACCTCGATTCTGCTGTCTTGCCCATCAAAAAAGGGGCAATATGAGACAGAGCATCACCAGGGGTGAGAGGAGACTCATGGTTCGACGTTGCACTTGTCGGCTCGGTTCTGGGCAACGAAGCCGAGGTAGATGATGTTGCAGATCTCCTTTCCAAAGCGGATATCGATGCCGAGTGCTGGCTGAGAAGAGCTTCGATGGCACTGAGGCGTTGTAGGAGGGCTGACGGGGCCGCAGAACCTTCTTCACTGCTCATATTTCAGTCATCTGATTCCCACAGAAGTGGTACTCAACTTCCGTACTTACTCTTGTGACTCGGTCTCGGTATAAACACATTGTAGCCCCTTTTCACGGCATGTCTTGCATTGTGGTTGCCGACCGTCACATCGCCTCTTTCTTTGATCCAAACAGAGCCGTATGTTAGACATCGCTCCTCAAACCAATGAATTATCCATGCACTTACCGTTGACGGCAGAAGGTACATGCTATCGCAGTCCGCCTCGTTGAAGGGGCCATCACTAAGGCCTAGGTGCGGCTGCACGCTATCGCATCCAAGTGGGTGTGGTCAGTTACAGCAGCGCAGCTATGATGCGGTTTGATCTCATCCCAGGTACATACGACCACAGCCTTTAGAGAACTCGGGATCCCGTCCGNNCAGGTCGGTGACGACTGGCGAATGCCGGGTGTTGTATGTTTCTTTTTGCCTCTAATTTTTTTTTTCTTTTTTTTTTTTTCTTTTTTGCCTCAGCGCGGTCAAGCCCCCTCAAGTGGGCATTGCTCATTACTCAGCAGCCAAGTTCGGCATTTGTAGGTGGTTGTTCCTCATCAGCTGATTGTAGGCTGCTATCACCACTCAATCCTTGAGATCTAGGAATCAAGCTTATGTCAAGCGGTAATATTTGCACTCCAGTGGTAAACAAGCAAGCTAGGAAAAAGATAAATTCTTGTTGTCCTGCTAAATCATAGCAGGCCCCAAAATCACCCCTTGAGATCATATACAACTTTGTATCCAGAGATCTTACCATCCCTGTAAGCCTGGAAGCCCTCTGTGATCCCATAAAGCCCAGGAATAACCCATGGAGTATTCGGTCGGATCTTATTCTCAGAAAGTAGGCGAGGGAGGTCTTCATAGAATTCAGAAGCCAACTGGTGATCCTCCTCAGACGCCTAAACGGAAGTGTTAGAGCAAGGTCCAGAAGTCATTCGAGAAAAACTGACCGGGAAAAGATTTGCGCCTATCTGGTGGTTCTTGAGGAACGAGGTAAACACAAGAACTGATGTCACCTTTGTCCGCGATGTGACCTTTTCGGTGAACTCCTTGCCCGGTCGGACGGTGCATAAAACACCCCCTGAATCACTCATGGCTCGAGATGCCCTGACGGACGAGGTCTCAGTCCCAATGGTGTCGAAGATGTACCTGATGTCAGGGAGAGCCCTTCGGATCTTCTGAACAACATCTGGATCTTTGTAATTGAAGATATACTTGGCTCCATGAGAGTGAAGAAGCGGGAAATGTCGTGGACTGCACACTGTCGCAACTTGAAAACCGAACAGGGCAGCAATCTGAACTGCATAGAGCCCAACACTGGCTAATACCTGAATGTCAACGTAATTCTGCAAGTTGCGGGAAGTTTACGTACTGCTTCCTGCCCATATGAGCAATTGGACATCCGACCCTGCATTTCGATCAATGGCGAGGCTCTGGGACCGAAACAAGGCCAGCCAGGCTGTCGTAGCAGCCAACGGCACAGTGACGGCCTGCTCGAGAGGGATATTGTCGGGTACTTTGAAGCAGATCTTCTCGTCCGCAAGCGTGTATTCACTGTAGGCCCCTTGGCCCTCGATCTCGCCTAACGATGTTAGTTGAGTAGCAACTTTATCAAACAGTCAATATGTACCTCCCCAGATAAGGCCGGCGATTGTGTCTCCGATCTTCAAGCGTCTGACATTACTTCCAAGGGCTTCGACCGTTCCGGTAAAGTCGCAGCCCAGAACGGCTCCGTTGCCAAAAATCTTGTTGTCGAAACATAGCACATCGGTTGGATTTTGTGCTGCGGTAGAAACCTTGACGAGTGCTTGGTTTGGACCTGGTCGAGGCATGGGCAACTGTTCCTGAACCAGGGAGAGCTTCCCAGAAGTCTCTCTGATCACCAAAGCTTTGCAGACCTGCGTGGACATGTTGATAAAGCGAAGAGCTCGAGTTGATCTCATGGTCGAGAGACAAGTAGGTGTGTGAGCTGGAGGCCAACTCGTGGGCCAGCGCTGTAGTTAAATAGAAAAGAAGGTGGTCTCATGATTTGTAATATTGATAGATACTTGGGAGCCATGAGTGCTTGAGAAGAGGAGAGCAGTGGGGTTCCAACTT
>SSHR01000247.1:0-21373 GCA_006518225.1 Fusarium neocosmosporiellum | reverse complement strand
AATGTCGTCTAGAAGTTCTGTGCCGTCTAGAAGTTCCATGTCGCCTAGAAGTTCTGTGTCGCCTAGAAGTGGGCAGAGTCTGATTGGGGAGCATCTGGTCGCCCTTCGTTGCCTGGGCCAACTGGGCTTAGAATAGCCACAATACTTCGCCACACGCCGATAAGATTACGATAAGATACGGCCAGTGTCTAAAATCGTAAAGTCATCCATCATTGGACAGTGAAAAATGGGTAGAGAATCACCAGTCCATATTCTTGGCGGTAGGCCTATTTTAAGGCCCGTCCAAGCTTGGGCTCTCCATGGCACGAGGTGGAGAGGATCTACGTGAAGATTATGCAAGAACGCCCTATGCTCTTCTACCATAAGAACCAAAAGCAGGAAACATCTATTAATGAAGAACACGCTCAGTTGCGGAAGAATAATAGCCCTATAACGTCGAGATATAGGGCAAACCCGGATCGGTTTACCGCCCTATTATGCGGAGATGTTTGGCGGCCCGAGGAAGATGACAAGCTCATAAAACTTGTCGATGAAGGATTCGACTGGGAAATGATATCTGACGCGCTACTAGAGAGAACTTTGGGCGATCCTAAAGCGGGAAACATAGCAATCTAGGCTTCTTGTGGATAAATAATTTAGTTGCTCGGGACTAATATACATGGATCTTGGTATGTCTCGTCTCAAGCCGGGTTTTCTCGACATCCTCGAGCAGACCCAGTCGGCGACATTTCCCAGGCCAGGTTTTGTCGATAGTTTCGATTTATCGCTTTTCTAGTGCCCAATTTAGGTCCCTGAGGTCGGGCAGGGCCTTGATGAGGTTATCAACCTGAGGCTCTAGCTCCCAAACAGGCCACTGAGCCCAGTTTTGGGTCGCTTTCTATTTTTAAAAATATATTCTGATTAGGAAGCACTGGGAGGCGAAGGACCAGAAAGTGGTCCCGGCAGTTACCTTATACGGAAAGGGCCCGGGACATGGAGGCCGCCCAGCTTTCTACGTAAAGTCTTTGAGCACGGACCTCGGCATGGCTGCTGTGCGCCATGCGTTATCAGAACTGTTGGTAACTCCGTACGGTGCACGAGGACTCCGTAGGTAGGGATGCGGAGGGGGGGGAGCTCCGCTACCAAGCCCGTGCTCCCAATAGTGACGACTTTGAGGATGATCTTGATGTCCTCCGTGGATACTCGCTCGTATCTGTGACAGCAGCACAAGATGTGTGTGAGGTGCATTCCCTAGTGCAATTTTGTACACGAGCTTGGATAGCCATGGCGGACGATGCGGAACGATGGAGGCAGGTGTTCTTGCGGTCTATGTCCAGACATTTCCCAAGTGGTGCATTCGAGACATGGCCAACCTGCCAGTTATTACTTCCTCACATCGAGTCCATATTAGAGGAGAAGCCGCCAGATGAGGACCTGCAGAACTGGGCCCGTTTGCTGACAAATTGTGCATTGTATACGTTGACTATCGGCAACTACACGGTGGCAGAAAAATTAGGCGGGAAAGCAGTTCAAACAAAGGCTAAGGTACTAGGAGAGGAGCATCCCTCGACGCTGACGAGCATAGCCAACCTAGCGTCGACATTCAAGAGCCAAGGTCGATAGAAGGAGGCGGAAGAGCTAGAGGTAGGAGTAATGGAGACGACGAAGAGAGAGAGAGAGAGAGAGATGTATTTAACGCCAAGGGAGCGCAAGGCGCTCCAGCCTCCCAGGGGGCATGTGGCGTGCAAGAGACTATCCAGCTATTCCAGCTATCAATATATACAGGGCAGCTGCGCTTTCAGAGAGGCTGGTTCAACAGCAGCCTACATTCCTCCACCTCAGCTGTGCTATAGTCCACTAAATGCCTTTAAACACTAGATATCTTGCACATCGAGCCTCCTTACTGGAAAACCCTCTAGGGATGAAAAACCAGCAAGTATTAGCGGCAGAAAGTTCAAGTACGTCACCCTCCTTCGTTCGAGGGATCAGTAGTTCGCGTACGGCTGCTAATGCCTTCCCGGGCCATCCGAAGATGATCCGTTAGTGCGCATTGCGATATTGTCAGGTGCCAAGGCCCAGAGGCTAAGGCAGAGGCCAAGGTAAGACACCATGGCGAAGGTCGAAGCCCAAAGGCTGTGGTCGTAGCCGTAGCCGAAGCCTTGGCTGGGGCCTTGGCTGCAACTGTAGTCCCGCCTAGATTGCAGCTGGTGTTATGACTGCTGTTGGTTGCAGTAGCTGTATCCGTCGCCTCTGAACTCGTCAGACACTTGATACAAGGGTTACAGCGGTGTCGATGGCTGCGAGACGACGAAGAGAGTGCTAAGAGAGGAGCATCCCGATACACTGACGAGCATGAACAACCTGGCTATTACCTGGAAAGACCAAAACCGCACCAGAGACGCTTTAGCCCTGATGCGAAGCTGCGTTCTCCTACGACAGCGAGTTCTTGGTATAGATCATCCTCATACAGCGTCGTCGGTGGCAGTTCTCGCGCAGTGGGATAACATGAGCGACTTATCTAGAGAGGAATAATTTTGAATTGACAACATGAAGGGACGCATACGAATAGTAATGTACATGCAGGTCCAACCCGCCTCGGTGGGGATTGGGATCGGTCTGTGGCCCAGCACCGCTCAAGGACACATGTAAGCCGGGACGATTCGTGGAACCCCGTACCCACGAATAGCTGCGTTGATGCTGGCCAAAATTCCTCCGCCGTGCTGAGCTTAGCAGTATCGTAGCCCAAGTCTCAAGACAACATATAGCCAGATGTGTAACATGAGTCGATGAATCCGGTCACAATCTAGCGGCTTAATGAAGCTTCCCTCTTGCCTTTTCGCCACTTATTATCTCGCCCCTTGCTATCTTTCCCCTCAATCTTTAGCATGATGGTCCAGTGTTGTTTGACCTTGTCCACTGAGCGTTTTAATCTCTCGGCAATAGCGTGGTCTAATGGCATGCCGTCGATAGCGGAGACAGGCGAGAGAGGCAGGGCGGGCTGGAAGCTGACAACCATCACCACGAAGTGGGATGCACCACGGCAAACAGGCTGGCCGTTGTGCCCCAGTGAGAGTACATACAATTCTGGCTTGACCCCCCAAAAGTAGAACTCGCAGGTTAAATTTTGCCCTTCCTGACCGCTTGCTGTGCACATAGTGGAGAATAACAATTCCTCCTCAACTCACCTCCTCTCATCCTGCCCTCCATCCTTTTAACTCGGCTACGTCTACACCATCCAATTTACAGAATCTCGACCAAGCCTTGACATCATCTCTCGAGCCCAGCATGGTCCGAACAAAGACGCGGCCCAGGACCCTGGAGGAGAGGTACCCCAAGGACAAATACCCCAACGGCCCACCCCAGATTCGCTTAGGACCTGCGCGCCCAGTAGTATCCAACAACCGCATCTTCAACGATCACACCGGCAAACCAGCCTTGATGTCATGGGAGAGCTCGGGGGTCAAGAATCCCTTGCCTCCCCTCGCCTCATGGGTCTTCTATATGGTCCATCCAGATGTGCCGCGTGACTTTGACGGGTGCGTATTCCAGAATGGACTTGAGGATGGTAATACCCTGGGAAAAGGTGGCAGGTTTCGGTACGAGTTCTTCTTCCTTCCAGGCGCCACGACTAAAGAATGCCATGCGCACTACCTCGGGGAGCTAAAGGCTCGAGGCACCATATGGCGCCATATCCGCAAGGTCAAGAGAGCCATGGACCTCGAGAATCAGAAAAACCCCCCATAGTTGGAGGATAATCCGGCAGAGGAGTCCGGTTCTGGTCTGGGCTCCACGACATCGGAGTCCTCTTCTGATGAAGAAGCCACTACCAACAATCAACAACTTCCTGGCTTTGTCTGGCCTAAACACGAACACGATTGCCCTTCTAGGATGTACCGCGGCTGGTTTTTCGTGTATCCACATGCAAATATAGATTGCCGAGGTGCTGATGGTGCGGAGCGTGAGATAGATGTCGTCACGTTTGACCCCATCGAGCAGGAATGGGAAGAAGATGAGGTTCGCAGGTTTGATCCGATGGAACACCCTGTTTATGTAACACGGAGGAAGGCCAGGCACGACGAATATTATGACGCAGGGCTTTTGGGTTGGATGGAGATGAGAAAGTTTTCACACTGGCAGGAAAAGGCTGATGAAGCTACGGATGACGCGCTGAAGCTAGGCTGGAAGTCTTGGTAATGTTAGACAGAAACAATAGGCCGGACTTGTTCCCATGATAAACTTGATAGCACCCGTGAGGGGATCTAAGTAGCTCAAGTCCAACAAAGTTATATATCCTGCATCCATCACGATAGTGTCCATCAACGTCATTCCTTCTTGCTACCTCAACCAAATCTGATACTCTCAGGACGAGTTCCCTAAAACGGCCCTGCCGCACCCAAATCAGACGCCCATAAGCCTTGATAGTTGCTCTGTGTCCAAATGTCTGGGTTTGCAGGGTTTGGGCTTTTGTGTTTAACTGATGCTTGGAGGAACTTGAGCTTTGATGCTGCGATATACCCTTGCGGATTTAGCACATTATCCAGCCATTTCTTACCCTCCCGAGAGCTCCCAAAATCCGCTTTATAGTTGGCTGTTGCCGCCGTTAGCCAACCGTCAGCTTTATCCTCGATGCTAGCCAAGGCGGAGTCAATCCAGAAGCAGTAGAGGACACGCAAGCCGGGCGTGGGCTGCGTGTTCTTAACTCGATTGATAGGTTTTTCCGTCATTCATGGCCTTTGTCTCGTCCCATTTGTACTGAGTGTCAAAGTCGTCGAGTATCTGCTTGTTAGGGAACTCGGTGTAGGTAGGGCCACTTTCTTAATACTTATATGCCAAAAAAGTGTGATGATAAGGGAAGGATGTGGCGCTGTAGAAAGTGAGGAAGTCGCTATTACCTTAGGGTAGTCGGTGTCGTCAGATATGAGCCACGAAAGATAATTTCGGGAGGAAAATAAGATGACCCCATGCAACCTTGGGAATAGTACTTGTCAAAGTCTCCATACTAGACCCTTGGCCTTTAATGGCGCCCTAGCCATTCTTCGTTCCTCAAGGCTCTATGCGTAAGCCGCGACCGGCTTACCTCTCCTGTCTTGACAGTGCCTGCTTTCAGTCCAACTCTAGGAAGCCACTATGGGTCTTAACACTGGATTCTACCACTCCTGACCACTTTATACGCAGGTAGGCTTAAAAACAGCGCCTACGCCTTATTTCTCATATTATCATCTATTTTTATGCACTCGACCACGTCTATACCATCTACGCTGCAAACTATCAAGAGCGTCTTCTACTACAGCTCTTATCACCATAGACCGAAACAAGCTGCGGCCCCGAACACTAAAGGAGAGATTCCCTAATGGCCCCCCCAAAGTTCGACTGGGACCCAAAGGCCATTCTATCTCCAATAATCACGTCTTCAACGATCACACCGGAAAACCAGCTTTGATGTCATGGGAGAGCATATCCGTCAAGTCCCCCCTGCCTCCTCTCGCTTCTTGGGTCTACTATATAGTCCATCCAGACGCGCCGCGTGATTTTGACGGCTGCGCGTTTCACGACGGCTTAACCGACGGTTCATCTCTCGGCCGAGGCGGTAGATTTCGCTATGAGTTCTTCTTCCTGCCTAGTACTACGGCTAAGGAGTGCGTAGTATACTTCCGTGGCGAATTAAAGGCTCGAGGTATTATATGGCGTTAGATCCGAAAGGTCGAGAGAGCTATAAAGCTCAAGAAGCAGGAAAGCGGCCAATAAGAAGAGCATAATTCGGGCGAGGAGTCTGGGTCTGATGAGGAGGACACCGTGTCAAGTCAGGAGTCTAATTAAGATCAAGATGACACTGCCGGCAGTTAACTTCCTAGCTTAGTCTAGCTAGGGCCTGGTCGTCATAGTTCAACTTAGTTCTACCGCGGCCATTTATTTATATATACTGATGTAGAAATTGAGACTCGGGGTACCGATGGCGAGGCGCGCTATGTTTACCTTATTGAATTTAACCCTATCCCTTAGCGGGAAGAGGACGACGACGACGATGAGGATTATGGCTGGGACCTCGACCCAATGAAATACCTAGTTAATTCGCGATAGCTTAAGGTTAGGGATAAAAACTCTAAGAGTAGCCTAGGTGGTTGGATAGAGGTGAAAAAAATTATATGCTAGGAGGAAGATGCTAATTATGCCATTAGTAAAGCACTAGACCTAGGCTGGGAGTCTTAGTGATGTAAGTGAGAGTAAGTGGCTCGATTGCTCTACAATATACATAAAAAGAATATAAGTATCTTAATATCCCTTTCTAGTCAAAATAAACCCCATCTCTTGCTCCTTGCAGACGTCAATTAGAATGGTCCTGCTACGCCGGTCCCGGCCACCCATAGGTCCTTATAGTTACTCGCCGCCTAGATATCGGGGTTTAAACGGTTTAGATAACTATATGAATTCAAGGCGTATGGCAGCTTAAGGTCCAATAATTGGATGCCTCCCCTCGAGTTGAGAACATTGTTTAGCCACTTCTTGCCGTCGCCATCACTACCATGCTGTGCCCTGAAATTAGCCGTTGCGGCCGGCAGCCAGGCGGCAGCCTCACTCTCGATATTGGTTAGGGCACCATCGATCCAATAGCAGTAAAGGTCTCGCAGGCCGGGCACGGGTTGGCTCGAGGTACAGGTGGTAGGGAGTCCGAGTTCGCCGACGTTAATAGCTCCGTTTCCGCCCCATAGGTACTCTAAATCGACGTCATAAAGTATATTCTCCATATATTGAGAGGTCTTAACGAATCTGGCCTAGACTTCGGGGTGTTTTATATAGGTGAAAACGCCTAAGACCTACGTATCATAAGTCAATCAACTAGCCTCCAAAGTATGTGAGGACTAAGCAAAGGGGTAAGGCACTTATATTGCGATGCGACTTACGTGTCGCCGTGATGCCACCAGCATGGTTAGTGACATCCGGGCTATCTCCTCTAAAAAAGGCCGCCTTTTTTGAATTGACTCCTTCGTTGGCCAGGACTAACCGCCCAGGTTCATAATAACCACCGGTTCCTATGGACAGTTCGTTCCAGATATTAATATCCGTGAACCCGCTCCCCCTGAACGCTCTAGGCGCTGGGCCAAGGCCGAGAAGAACCTCGTCTATCTATAGATGCATAGGCCTCGTATACCCAACGGGAAGGTTTCCGTCTCGCAGCCACTCGAAGAAGCGAACGAGGAACTGTGATTCATACACATGCTTAGCTGAATCCCCATACTGGTTAGCGCTGGTCTCTTAAACGATATCGCTAGGGTCTCGGGATGCAGACTTACTGACGAAATCTCCAGGGTTAATATCCTTCTTAGTGTACTTTTGTAACACTATATTGCATTGCCGGAATCTCTCTGGGGGATAACCAAACCAGCGGATAACTGAACCGGAAGCCTGCGAGCATGACGGATACTCAGGAAACGGCAGGCGCCATTTAGTACCGGCGTGATTGATCCATTGAATCGACTTGACCTCATGTCGTTCAAGAGAGCCGACGTCACCGTCGATAGAACATCTCTGCTCCTTGGAGCTCTCCGGGTTAATAGGGCATGACTCCCCGTCCCTCTTCTCCAGATTGGCGCCAGCGTCAGAGCATATCGCGCACGACGGGATATCGCCTAATTCGGCCTCACCAGGGCACAGGAGCCCATCCATCTAGGGCACCAGAGGCCCATATCTCGTAGCGCGCCTGGATAGAGAGGATATCGTATTCACACGACTTTGGTGGGAAGCAGCATCTCGACGGCGATCCTTAGTCGAAGGAGAAGTACAGAGTTCGTTCTTACCGCTAGAGGGGAAGATGGTTACGTCATTGGCTTCTATGAGCATGAAGGGGGATTTAGGAAGTGCCCACTTAAATATATCGGGCGCTTCGATGGTGGCATATAAATCAACTCCAACATCTATGCCGTAGCAGAAACGACTACCGCTGCTTCCAGCCTCGGCTTCAATATAGAATATGACGTGGCCATTAGCAACGAGGTTAATAACATAGGAATTAAGGGACGTAAACTTCTTATTCTAGTCGATACTAAATGTAATAGTAGGTATAACGCGGGCGGTGAGATATCCGCTCACCGACACGCCATACTCAAACTTAGGCTCCAGAGTCTACTTACCGGACTTATCTATAGCTTCAAAGGTATCGGGCTCCTAGTTCTTATCGACAGCGGGGAAGGTCTGGTAGATGTCCCACTCGGCGAGCTTGACTTTGGTCTCAAAGTTGACGCCGAGCGTCGCCTTACCCTCTAGCTTACCATAGAGCTTGAAGTTAGGGCCGACCGTGACGATACCTAGGACCATGAAAGCCGCACCAAAGGTATCAGCGCTGAACATAAGCATATCACCAGTATCAAAGTGAGCTATGATAGCGGCGTCGACGATGAACTTGGAGTCGACGTTGCCGCCGGTGCGGTAGTAGAGATACGAGTCGGAGATATCAATGCCATACGAGCCGCCAAGCTTACCGATCAGGGTGAACCCGTAGTTGACGTTGGCCTCGACCGACATCTCAGCGTAGACCTCGAGCTTGCCGTCCACATTGGGACATGTAAAGTCTTGGTTGATAATGCTAAGAATAAAGTCCTCCTTATAGGAGTATTAGAGCTCTATCTTATTTATGACGCCCGTAAAGATAGCCTTTAACCAGTCGAGGGCGGTCTCACTAAACCAACGCTTATAAAGATCGCCCTTAGAAAGGGCTCCTTCGTGTAAGTCTTCTCGCCACTCTTCTTTGAGCCAATGCTTATGGCTACCGCTAACATCCTTAAGACTTCTCTTGATAGATCTCTTTAAAGACCGCTTCTTGCTGTCAGCTGCCTTGTCGACGATGGTGTTCCAGTATGTGTTCTCGTTGCTGTAGTCGATATGGATCTAAGTATCGCCAAGGTCGCGCGGCACGCGTCTAAAGTCGTAGTCGAAGGTCAAGTCAAATACAGGCTCAGTCTCTTCAATGCCGCGTTTATAGAGATGCTATGGAAGACTCTGGTTCTTACTAGGCGATAGCTCCTTGACGACGGCGTACCTGCCTGGACCGCATCCCTCGGGCATCTCGACGATCATACCGGGAGCTCCGTGGCCGAGATAGATCTTATCGCAGTTGGAGTTCTCACTGCGATCGATACATACCATACGAACAGTCTGCTCTTCCTGTGAAACGGAATCATGGCAGTCAAAGACTTCCCAGTGAGATCCGTCACGCTTGTCGAGGGTGGTCTGAAGCTCGTCGGGACTCGTCATGATGATGAAGCCAAAAGCAGAGTGCTCGGGTGTTTCAGCAAAGGGAAGATCCTCAGCACCACCCCAAGTGTTGTCTACCTTGAGTTAGTAGTCTGACTCTGCCTCTTCCTCATTGGGAGGATCGGGGAACAGGTACTCGAGAGGAACAGGGAGGAAGGGCGATTCGCCCTTGGGGGGATCACAGCAATAGGTCCTATGCCGCTTCGAGGCCCAACCGCAGTCATGGCCCTCTCCTCCGTGGGATGTAGTCAAGGCCACCTGCTAACCGGTATCGCAATGGTTGTCAAAGCAGTTGCCTGGCTTTCCGTGCCACTTGCAGTTCCTCCACTCCTACTCCTTATTGCAGTAGAACTTCTTCTCGTCTTTGCCCTTACAGTTTCCATTCTTCCACGTTAACTCCTTCTCGGTGGAAGAATCACACTTCTCGTTACAGCCCGTCCATCGACAGTCTGGCACTTGAGCTTCTGCTTCACAGCACAGGAATCTGCGGCCATCGGTGCATACATCGCCGCCTCCAGCGTGCTAACTAGACGCGAGCGCGACCTCTCCCGCGTGACACTAGCCGTTGCAGAGAACGCCGTTACCTCTCCAGGTACTATAGCATAGTCAGTCAGTAATGTAGCCACTTGATCACAGGTCAGGGACACTCACCACTTCTCGGGATCAGGAGCCGAGGCAAAAGGACAACAGACACTTGTCTTCTTGCCAGCTAGACGGTCGCAAAGGGACTGATCAACCTCAATCCATCCAGACTTGCAGCCAGTCGTGCCACAATCGTTAACAGTGCAATGGCCTGTCCCAAGGTCCACCCACGGGGTCTTTTTTAAGCGATCCTTGTGGGCGTTGAAGCTCTTGGGAGCCAAGACAGCTACCAGAGCGTCGAGACGGGTGTTGTCGAGGTCGATAGCCCAGATGAGTAGACCTCCTAAGCTAAGTGCATTGGCAAACTCGATCTTCTGCGCGATGGTATCCTTGTCATCGTAGGATACCTATTGATCACCGCCCTAGGTGACATACTTGACGGTGTCCTTCTTATCCTAGTATGGTGTCAGGTCGTATTTCTCGATGATATCCATAATCTCAAAGTATAATAAGGTACCCGAGTTATTAGTATAAGGTCCCGGTTTGGCACTACCTAGGAAGAGATAACTAGGCTTATGATAAGAGGGATTAGCTAGCTAGAATGACCATCCATAAAAGCCAATACTTATATTAATCTTAGATGGGTCGACTTTGTTTCTCTAGAAGAGGTCTAGGGTAAGGTCGATCTCGGTTAGGTTAGTATATATTAAAACCTAGGAACCAATTAAGTTATTAGCATCTTAGATTCTATAAAGATCATAAGATATAATATTAATATAGTTAATAGCCTTTGCCGATGCGGTAAGATTAAAGTAATATATATATTAGTAACTTATCGGAGTAATAAAGGAAATCTCCTTATATTTTCTAGATATTTTATTAAATCCTATATGGATATCCTTAAATAGCTTAATTAGGTTCTCGCTATTATCTAACTTACCACCTCGGTCGCCAGCGCTAAGATACTCCTAGTTAATATTAATGTTATTAAAGCCATAGCGATCTATGAACTTAATAAGTTCGCTAATAAAGGTAGCTCGCTTAGCACTAGTGGAAGTAAGGTCGCTAAAGATAGGCTGTTAGACGGTGTGGTTATTATTAAATATCCAACCACCGAGAGCAATAATAGCCCTAAGCGAAGGGTTCTTGCGCTTAAGGGCAGTGAATTAGGTGAAGGTTTTAGTAGTGAGAGTCCTATCCTTTTTGTCCTGCATGGGAATGATCTTATATGTGTTGGGCTGGATATAGGCAAAGGAGTAGTAGATATATGTGAGGCCATCAATAGGAATATCTTCTATACTTATGCTGATATACTTCTTTTTCTAGTTCCATACCTCATAGTATCCAATAATATGCTTCTAGATGTTACCGCCAGAGCCCCCTAAGCCGGGCTAGGCGTAGTTGCTCTGGCAGCTCTCTTCCTTCTTATTGGTAACCTTATAGTAGTCCTTAGTCATGCCATAGAAGCCATATCAACTATAGTAAATATTGAGAGGGCATTTCTAGCCTACAGTCTTGGCATAGCGACCGCACTCAGTATAGGCATCGCAATTACTCTAGCACTTATCATTGGGCGACTTGCCGTTTATACCATAGGCCTCGGGGCCATAGTTATAAATACTAGTCTTAGAATAATAAGCACTATTGCTATAGGGCTTCTCCTCAGAGCACGAGTATAGATCGTTGGGGTCCGCAATAATAACAGGGTCTGCTCTTATGGTTAGGGTTGATCTGGCCTCGAGCTTGGCGGAACATGTATTGCGGTCCGTGTACCTCACCTTTGCGAGGAGGTCTGCGCCCGTGGTGAGCTTATCGGGAATGGGAGGGCAGACGAGTTGTCCGCCGCCATCTCGGGCGTTGAGATGGGCTTCATGGAGGTGATGGTGCTTGTGAATGTGCTTGTGAATGTGCTTGTGACTGTGGTGGGGGTGGCCCCGGCCTGGCACGGCCTGAATCGCCAGTAGGGAAAGAAGAAGGGTCTTGAGTCCCATGGCTAACTGGCCGCAGCCCTGGGGTACTCAAATTGGTGTAAAGAGAGTCTGTCTCTGGACCAGGTGCTGTCCCGGGTCTAAGGGCACAGTTTATAAGGCATATAGATGGCATAGTCAAGAGTCGAGAGACAACATAAACGAGACTAGTCCAGTTGCTAAGGGTACCTCCGCGGCTGAGAAGAAGACCGGGGACATCGGATATCGTGGATCACGGTTCCAACCGATGCAAGGGTGCCTGCATCCTAGGAGCGGGCCGCAATAAAAAACAAAATTGCATTTCATACTTAAACAAGTGGGTCTAGAAAATCACTTTTTTAACCCGTGGTATACCTGCCTTACCTTATAATAGAAATAGTTTATCTTTAACCATAAATCTCACTATAGATCTTACTATTAATATGAAATAACAACACTATAACATTTACACCAAGAGCTATAGATAATAGATAAATGATCTGAATCTACATAATATCTATACCGCTATGGAGAGGTTAACTCTTTGTTGATCAGTAATCGAGGTTCATTCCCATAAACTAACAGGGTTTACAAAAAGACCCTTTAACCAACAACCGCCAAGACAGACTTCAACCGGCAGCACCGTTAATCAGACCATGCACTTGCACTACAGAGTCGTACCTACGTGAATTTTAACTCTGTGAGAACTCTGCTCCATCCTGCAATTTCCAAGCGCCGACGCTAAAGTCCCAAAATCACCTTGTCGAGCTGAACGGATGGAAATGCTCCGCTTAGGTTCTCACCACCGTCCGTATCTTAACCATCTCTCCATTTCCCTATGATATTTTGCCTGAAGAGCGTTCCCTCCCCTCTCTCTCTTTCTCTCTTCCCTAACTTCTTATTATTCTCATCTCTCGTCTTATTAACTTTAAGTCATGAATTGGCTACTCTTTCTTTCAAATCTGGCCATTATAGCCAGGCCAGCTGGCGCCTGGCAGTATATTTCTCCAAATACACTCCCTTCTTACGATCTCTCGGATAGCTGCAAAGCTGCTTTGGTGGTCGACCTTGCCTATCCTTCACAAGTAGCTAGCTTCTTTGAGAGGGAGCCTATTCCGCTTGCCTCTTTGGAGGAGGCATATACTAATGCTTGCCGCACTTCGCTAGCCAATTTTAAGGCCAAGTTGAAGATAGAGTGCGGCGAGGAAGATGTTATTAAATATGAGCTTGGCAGTGATCCTATTTATGTCTTGGTCATAGCGATGGATATCTACTATTACTTCACTAGGACTTATATTAAGGATAGGAATAGATGGTGTAATGTCTGGGCTTTTAAGAACTCTCCTAATAAGACCTCTGGTCAAGGTAAGAAGACAACTCCCGTGATCAGATGCGGTTGTGTCATTGTTCTGATATGCAACATAGCTAGCGTCATAGCCTCCGTCAATAAGTATGACAACTGCGTTATTAAGCCCTTTTAGTTCCAGGCCGGCACCTCTTATTCAAATGGTTATGATTTGCAAGGGGCTTACGCCAGCCTAACTAAGAGCTGCTCTAAATCCGGCTTCCCATTAGCAACTATGGTAACCGAAAAGTAAGCCCATCTCGCCGAAATATTACCAGAACTTGTGCTGAGTCAACCTGATCAATAGGATACTAACCACCACAGTCCCAACGGCGCCTTACTCGGGTATTGTGTACACTATTAAGGCCGGGGATGATTGTCGCTCCATCTCCAAGGCTAATGGTGTTTCCACGTCCTGGATGCTATACGACAACGGGTTAAAGGCTTTCTACAAGGACTTCCTAGCGGCAGGTGGGAGTATCTGCATTGTGAACAAGTGCAAGACGTACACTATTCAAGCCAAAGACATATGTCAGAGTATCGCCGCCGCTGCTAATATCACTCAGGTGCAGCTGTACACATGTGAGTAGTATTTTCCCTTCCTGCTCGCGTTAAGAGGACAAAATGGCTGACCTTTCATGTCCTTCTGCAAGGGAATCCTATGCTCGGAGAGTCCTATAGCCGCTTGTCCTTATCTATAGGCCATACCATCTGTCTTAAGCCTCATGATAACGAAGACTACGCCGCAATCACTCGCCTAGCCACTACCAAGGTACCAGTAGCCATACCGGCTCCGGTGCCCTCTAACATCGCCAGCGGTACAAACAAGAACTATGCTTAGTTCTACTCTGTCGAGATTAGCGACTACTATAACCAGATCATTATAAAGTTCAATATCTTACTCGAAGACTTTCTCTTCCTAAACTAAGGAGTCAACAAAGACTATACCAATCTCTACGCCAAAGAATCCTACTATGTTTCTCCTGTGGGGCCCATTAATATGTATCCTGGCCATCCAGACTATGTTAATCCCACCACCGTTGTTGCTGATATAAACTTCAATGACTTGCCCAACGCGACCTTCTCCGCGCCCGCTATCACTAATGTGATTACTTACCTCCCTAGAGCTAGTGGTACGCGAAGTGACTATCACATCTTCATGGACGGCAAGGATTTATAGTACGACATAAGCTAGAGCTTTTCATTCTCGGCGTGCATAGCACTAGCCAAGGTGTGGGGTATTTCCCTTGAGGAGTTAGGAAACTGGTAAGAGCCTGTTAATTATTGACGTCTAATATAGCCTAGCTACTGACACATCTTTAGGAACCCTTCTCTTAACACAAGCTCCCCCGACTATGCTTTCGCAGAGGAGAAGAGCTACTGCATGGCTGCGTATAAACTTGTGCCCACTTACAAGACTGAATCCGATGAGCCTGAACCAGGGACGATAACGACAATAGCCACCACTACTAGCAATGGAGTTTCCACACCTACCCCTATTCAGTCTAGTATGGTATCCAACTGCAACAAGTTCCATATCATAGGTAAGACGACAACCTGCCAAGGCATTGCGGACTACAACAAGATTTCTATCTCCGATTTTTACAAGTGGAACGCCGGGATCAAATCCGACTGTTCTAACTTGGAGCTAGGTTCTTATGCCTATGCTGGTATCATCGCATCGACCTCTCAGCCTACAACAACAGCAAAGCCAACGACTACTGGTAATGGAGTTTCTACACCTACCCCTATTCAGTCTGGTATGGTGTCCAACTGTAATAAGTTCCATATCATAGGCAAGACAACAACCTGTTAAGGCATTGCGGACTACAACAAGATTTCTATCTCCGATTTTTACAAGTGGAACGCCGGGATCAAATCCGATTGTTCCAACTTGGAGCTAGGCGCTTATGCCTATGCTGGTGTCATCGCATCGATATCACAGCCTGTAACAACGCCGAAGCTAACGACTACTGACAATGGCATCTCCACGCCCACGCCTACTTAGCCCGGCATGGTATCTAACTGCAACAAGTTCCATGTCGTGGGCAAGACAACGACATGCCAAGGAATTATTGACTATAACAAAATCATAATGGCTAACCTCCTCAAGTGGAATACCGGTATTAACTTAGGGTGCACCAACATTGTGCTGGGCAACTATATCTGTGTGGGGGTCATCATAACCACCCCAGAACCGACGACTACCAAGACTAATGGCGGCGTGGTGACGCCAACGCCCACACAGGCAGGTATGATTCAGGGATGCACTAAGTTCCATCCGGTTAGGTCTACAATAACTTGCTAGGGTATCTTGGACTATAACAAGATTATATTGGCGTAGTTTTATAAGTGGAACCCTGCGGTGAAGAGTGATTGTAGCAACCTTTGGACTGACATGTATGCATGTGTTGCTGGACCTTAAGTAGTTAATAGTAATGCATAATGCCTGCTGCATTGAAGTAAATACTATTGGAGAGTAGGGCTATCTTTATAGATGACTTTAATATATTACGATCTTCGGGCTCAGTTATCCCATTGAGGGCCGGGCTTCAACTATAACAATGAACACATTTCCAACACATCATAGCATCATATCCCAATACTGACACAGCGGTTAATATATTACTTTATATTCAACGTCTCGCTCGCTATTTCGGAGTCCAATCTCGCTGCTAACCGGGCGAAGCAAGGACCTCACATAGTCCAACTGATGTCGAGATGGAAAGGCGGCTTGGGAAGAAAAGGAGGCACTGAAGGAAAGCTTATCCCAGACTTTTTCTTGTTCCCTTGCGAATGTGGCCCACGGAATGATTCGTCGAGGATAAATTCGGCCGGCCGGGTTCGTCGTGTCCCCTTGTGTCGTCAAGGAACGGTCGGTTACTATTTCGACACCAAGGCTGAGGGAATGGCATGTTTCGAGATATTGTTGGAGTGTCAATGGTCGCGATGCGTCTGCACGTTCTTCGGCTTCTTCGCGTCGGCGTTGTTCTTCTTCTCGTTGGTGTTGTTCCCTGAGGGCGCGGCCTTCAGCAGCTTCACGTCGTCGTTGCTCCTCTTCGCGTAGGCGTTGCTCCTCTTCGCGCAGGCGGTGCGCTTCCCGTAGCTGCTCTTGCAGCCTCTCAAGTTCTCACATTGAGGCTGATGGATTTGCGCAAAAGGGAGCGGGTGATCGGCGTCGAGAACTGGTTTCCTCTTTGGGCTGGGCAAGCGCCCTGACAGGGGTGTTTTACCATGGGTGCCCGAAACAGACCCCTTGGTTCCGAACGCCGCTAGCTGCGGGGGCTCCCGATTTAATACTCTCATATTCATCGCCTTGCCGGCCGCTGCCTCTTGGGCTGCGGGCCCGCAATGTCTTGTTTCGGCCCCCGGCAACTGACAAAGAAAACAAACCCCACAACAGGCAGCCTCTAAGTATACTTCGCTCAAGCTAATTTCTAACCACATTGATAACTAGAGCACAGAATCGCGTTGTTGATAGCCTCTGTCGTCCTTCTCATTAAGCAAAAGACTCTATAGTTTTCACAATGGGACCTGGGCTTTGCGGCCCCTCTCAATTTAGTGCGCCACCAGTGCTGCGAACGGCAACACTCCTCTTAATATAGCATGCCCGTATTTGTGGAGTTAGGGCTGGGGTTGGTTGTCAGCGACCCAGCACCAAGTGCCATGGTACTGTTTCAGGCACCAGAGCTAAAACGGTTCTCGCGGAACTAGGTTCCTCTGAACAGAGGTCGATTTTGACCCCCTGGTATGCCAATAGCGTAAGAAGGATTCTGGGGTGCCGAATTCATGCCTATGACGTGTCTACCCCACCGCAACACTCAGAAGCTTTTATAGCCAATCCCTCAGAACCGTGCGCATCCCCGTCGTATCTTCTGCAGTACATACATTGGCTCTTCTATTGTGAAATTAACGATTTATTTCTTCGGACTCCTACCGCAACTTTCACACCTACGACTTAGGTTTAAGGATCGCGATGGCCATGGAAGATTTCCAGCGCTCTGCTCAGCTCCATACCTCCCCAGACTGGAGGTGCTGACTCTCGATTCGGTCCGCTGCACTGGCATAGATTTGGCACTTTTCTTGCTTCGACATCACGAAACGCTCCGAGACATATCACTTAGCTCTGTCGATCTGAGTGACGGCATCAAGGCATGGTGCCGGCTAGTTGAGATGATCCGAGACTTCCTGGATGTCTCTTCTTTTTCTATGCTGGATAGTTTGAGCGCGGGAATGGATCTCCAGTGCGTGAGTAGCGAGATCCATATACCCGACAGCCTTGAAGCCACCAGTGCAGGGAGTCTTGACCGCATTGCTTGTTTGCTGCATAGAGCAGCATGGCCTTTTCAACCGTTTATTAACTCACGCTTCATGGCTTCCAAACAACAGACTTTCATATGCAACACGAACATGCTTTGAGCCAAGGGAGGAAGGAGTGATCAAAATTGAGCCTAGAACTGAAGCCAAAAGAGAATAATTGAATGTACATTTTAGCCAATAGTAGTTAAGCTATCAGGCCAGCAGATTACTATGCCAGCAGGTTACAATGCCAGCAGGTTACAATGCCAGCAGGTTATAATGCTAGCAGGCTATAATGCTAGCAGGTTATTATTTCTAG
The DNA here is from genome assembly GCA_006518225.1 of Fusarium neocosmosporiellum. NCBI lineage: Eukaryota > Fungi > Ascomycota > Sordariomycetes > Hypocreales > Nectriaceae > Fusarium > Fusarium neocosmosporiellum. The sequence goes on along the minus strand of SSHR01000247.1, from coordinate 3,657 downwards.
AAATTTCCAGCGAGCTACTATGCCAGTAGGCTACAATGCTAGCAGACTACTATACTAATAGGTTATAATGACAGCACATTATAATGACAGCAGGTTATTATTTCTAGAAAGTTCCAGCGAGTTACCATGCCAGCAGTTTATAATGATAGCAGATTATAATGCCAGCAGGTTAAGATGACAGTAGGTTACTATGCCAGTAGGCTACTATGCTAGCAAGTTATTATTTCTAGGGAAGTTCCAGCGAGTTACTATGCCAGTAGGCTACAATGCTAGCAGACTACTATACCAGGGAGTTATAATGACAGCACATTATAATGACAGCAGGTTATTATTTCCAGAAAGTTCCAGCGAGTTACCATGCCAGCAGTTTACAATGATAGCAGATTACAATAACAGCAGGTTACAATGCTAGTAGGATATATTGCTGCTTCTACTGAATCTATGACATGGAGGAAGGGACTTTGGCTCTGGCCGTTCTATTTCTAGGTTCTACCCTGCTGTGGGCGCTTTCCCCTGACCATCTGGCGGCGACTTACCTTGCGCTGTCGCCTCTGCCTCACTTGCTCTGACGTCCGCAGCGTAATACCATAGACTTCCTGAACATGACGCCGGAAGTGGTCGATATGTTGAAATTTGACGTCTCGACACTTGGGATGCTCGCACCGTATCTTCTCACCACTCCGCTTAGCTTGCTCGCATCTGATCAGATGCTGGTCATCGAAATGGTCGTTTATGATAGTCGGGCGGCAGTATGTAAAGGTATGCTCTTCGCGAGAGAGTCGCTTATCGCCGATATAATCGGGGCATTACGTAGTATATAGGAGCAGAGGGAATCAATCAGGGCTAGGCAATATTTCGTATTCTATTTCGGGAGGCTTAGTCTTTATAGATAGGTAGGCTTTGGCGCTCTATCGAGCATAGGAGCGCCTAACTATCTCTCTTTTGCCATAGAGAGCCACTATGAGATCGATAGACTCGATCCTTCATTAGGCGATCTGGTCTTCGGTTAAGTCGTCGGGCTGGTAATAGAGGATCTCTACTAGTTTCTCGTATTCCGGCATAGTGATATTAATAATAGGCTCCTTATACTCCTCCTCCTCTTCCCCTTATACCTACTATTTAATATCCTAGGTAGAATGATAATAAAAATAATCCTTATAGTATTCTTTAATAATTTACTTAATATATTATATCTATTTTATGCGAATTTTATTAATAAGCTTCTAGATTTATTTCTTATACTTATGGCCTTCGATATAATACTTGCCCTACTTGAGCTATACATGCTACTCTTCGAGCTTAATGATCTCCGGGTCGGGCGCCAAGTTTGCCTAGACTTCATCGGGCACCATATCCGCCGTGGCTCGAGGATCACGCGTGAGGCTAACATAGGCGAACAACCAGAATAGCTAGCTTTCCTTCTCCTCTTCTAGGAAGGCATTCTAGAGGTCGAAGTTAGCGTTCTTATTTAGGTAGGCGCTTTAGAAGGTTATGAACCGAGGGTCTTAGCGTATTATCTGGTCGCGGACCGAGTTGGGTATGTCCCCTATGAATGAGTGTGGTTAGTATAGTGTCAGAGTGGCGGAGTGACGGCGAGACGGCGAGACGAAACTCGCGTCTACTTCGACGTGGGGACGCATAGATACATATCATTAGTAGCATTCCCGGCGCCTCTCCTAGCAAACCAAGGCATCTATTTCTTCTTATATCCCGAGTCGAGGCTTTGTTGGCTAATGTTATCTCTGAGCTTAGAGTATAATATGGCCTTACTAGAGAGCTCTATGCTATGGTACTAGCGGAAGACTAGAGTTAGTAATATCTCTTTTTTTTACCATAGGGGGGTATAATACTTAAAGCATAGTGGCTTTGACTTTAATATAATAGCTATATCTATTAAACTCGAGGTATTAAAGGCCTTATTATATAGGGTAAGGGCGAGGATTATAAAAATTATATAGAAGAGAAGCTTCTAGGCGGAGGTGAAATAGAAGATGGTACTATAAGAATTATTAGTAAGCTAAACGCCAGGGATGGTCGCCATTTAGGATAAAAAGGATAATAGATATATGGCTTGGGCCTATTATCGGCGCCCTTGTGATGGATAAACTTAATGGCCATGGCCGGCATGTATCGTCCGGTGACTGGGTATCGAATGATCATTATCATGATATCCTCGTAGCAGAGGGCCTTAGGATACCCGCGTCCCACGTTCTCCTAGGAGAGAAGGCCACGGAGCAGCTCGGAACGTTAGTCCGCCGGAGCATCCTGCTCTTCGCCGCTGCCGGAGGAAGACAACTAGACGGCATTCTGGCCAAAGAGCTCTTAGATGGAACCATCCTTCGGCTTCCGCCGTTCGCCATCTATAAGCTCGGCCGGCCATGCGCCTATGTAGCATAGGAGCTAGTAATAGCCAGCCAGACTGATGCGATGCCGTTCGCCGGGGAAGATGCTCATATCGTACGCGATGTTGAATATTAGGATAATACGCAAGTTGTCGACGTTAAGTACCGGCTTGCCATCTATATTCGGCGCGCGGTATCCAAAGCGGGGGATAAGTATAGTACGATAATACTACTGCATTTTAGTAGAGCTTATACTAGGCGGGACTAATATGCTAGTCGGGGCTCCTTGATATACCTTGTATACCTCCTTGGTGTCGTTCCTATCTATATACTGGCTATTCACCGTGGTATATAGCTGCTGAAACTGGCGAATATACTCGTGGCCGCTACCCCATAATATGATCTTAGAGCATTCATAGACGTAAAGTAGAAAGTCTTATGCTATTTCGCGGTTGAGGTTCTTGATCGTCGCTTTCTAATCGCCGACCTCCATGTCGGCGCAGTACCTATGTGGGATAGAGTTAGCAAATGAAGAGCTTATAGAGGGAGTAATGGGGTGGATGGCTCCGTATACCGCTTCCACTTGTTAAAGATGCCGCTGACATTGATCTCTGTTTGGTTAGAGTATTTAGGCTTGATAAAGCGCACATTGCCTAGCTGCGCCCGGTGAGCAGCGTGTTCTTCAATGGAGAGCGTGGGTTATTGCCTCGCGGCTCGGTTCTATGCTTACCGGGCATGGAAGCGTTCAAGGAAAGACGCATGGTTCTCATGGATACCACCTCTAGTGGCAGTCGCAACGGTGGCCATAGAGCTGGTAGGCATTCAGCGAGGATAAAGGACGTGGGCAGGCTGGCGATCGATGACGGCCGTGAGAGGAAGAGAGCGTGAGGGTTAAAGAACGAGGTAAATGAGTGGGAGACCAAGGCTATCTAGAGCAACCACTACTGCCATTTATGGTCAGAGTAAGCCATAATGGTTCACGCAGGCCAACCCCGAGCGGCAAACAATGGATTCATCCTAAGCAGCAGGAAACGCAAAGGGTGTACAGGGTGCTAAAATTAGACGCGCGCTCGCTGATGGAGGGGGGGACCAAAATAGGGCCCGTCCCTTGGCACGTGGGAGGGGGTCTAGGCGCGGGGACCAGCGTAGGTATATAGTACCTGCCCCGCGACCTCTTATCGCTAGACTCCACGCACTGCTTGTGCCTCCTAAAATGGCGACGCTTTCCGCCCGATTTAGCGGCTCTAGTAGCGCTTACTTGGTTTATAGAGTAAAATATTAAATATAAAAGTATTTATAAAGCTTTATTTAATAT
>SSHR01000246.1:16845-38529 GCA_006518225.1 Fusarium neocosmosporiellum | reverse complement strand
CTCCTGAACCAGCCGAACCCGGTGCCAGTGGCGACGCTGCGGCTGCTGAGGAGCCTGAATCTCCAAAGTCGCCAGTATCAGCCGACAAGGCAGATTCGCCTCCCAGCCCGCCCCGGACGGATCTTGATGGTGAGAAGAAACCCGAAGAAGGCATAGTGAAGGAGGAGACGCTAGAGGAGGATCCGGCCAAAGAGGAACCTCCGGTCGAAGCAGCTCCGGAAGAGACGCCAAAGGTCGAAACGCCAAGGGTCGAAACACCAATCGAAGAGATTCCCGCCGAAGAGGATGGTCTACATCGTCCCAAGTCGAGATCGTCAACCCTCTCTCGGTCAGCCTCACGCAACGAGGAACGCTCTCGAGTTAGTCGCCGATCCGCATCCTCGAGCCAAGCTACTTATATCAAATCTTCCGCTATCCGCTCCCGAGACAAGCTCCGCCCTGAATCAAGGACTTCCAGCTCATCTCGTCCCTCGGCCAAGCGGACATCGTCAACCCGAAGCGTCAAGAGACCCGAGGTGGAAGAAGCCGAGTCCTCGCCCTCGAGTGCCCAAGACTCATCTCCCAAGACGCCCACCCAGACGCCTTTCCCTAGCGTCTATCCCGAAACTAAATCTGGCACACCCTCCGTCATTGACGTCCAAGATATTGGATCAAACTTGCACTCGAAAACGGCGACTCCGGCGTCTACTTTCACGGCACCTCCTCCACCTCCGCCTCCTCCTGGCCTCGACATCCAGGATGTCCCACGAGTCGACTATCTCCTCCAAAATGGTGGCCTTGCTTATCCCGCCCCCAAGAATTTCTTGTCTGTGCTACCTCGACAAAACGGAACCCGACCATCCAACCCTCCTCTGGCCGGCGCTGATACCCTATTCGCCCCGTTCTTTAACCTTTTGGAGCAGTACAACACCGTCCTCAACAAGCAGGGGTCAATTGCTGTTGCCACAGGGCATCGATCCGTTGCCCGCAGACTCCTGGACCGCCTGGAGAATGTCTTTTCCCGGGATCTGCCCCCTCATGGCTGCACTTGTATCATGTGTGACAACTCACACGAGATTCACCAGGGCCTGAACTGGGGTGATGTCCTGGAGTGGGTGAGTGGGCGCATCGAGCTCCCGCAGTGGCCTCCGTTCGACCTTGCCGAGATTGGAACCAAAGCTGCCGAGATCTCTGCCGATGTGCCCCCTCGACCTGCATCTCCTGTGAAGCTCGACCCCGATATCGCCGAGGAATTCAGAGAGCACTACCTCCGCCAGTCCAAGAAGGTCCGATCTGCCGTGGATCGATGGCTATCCAACACCGGAGAGACACCGGTGCCACCACCCCAAGAAGTGGACGATGAGACGCTCTCTTTTGCCATTCTCACAAACCTCGACCCCGAGGATCGCCCATACTTCAACGCTCTCATGACGGGATCGAAGGAGCTGCGGTCGTCTGTCCGCGCCCCTACTCCTGGTCATCGACCTCGTACTGATTTCCTCATCAAGACCGGTCTCGCATTGCAACGCCTGTACCGATTGCCCCAGGTTCCTCGCGATGCCGAGTCGGCCACATATCTCATCAAGAACTCGCACACTCACGATCTACTTGTCGCCCTCTCAAACATCAACAACTCGGAATGGGAAATTCTCATCTCGGGACGGTTCGATGGTTTCCTCTGGTCTGGTGCTGACGACGACACGCTGCACACACCAAACCCCGAGTCACGAGGTCCTACTCCCGCCGGCGGATACTATCACACACGCACCATGAGCCCCGGCCCCCGAGCTTCATCTGTGTATAGCTCCAGAAACACAACTCCCTTCTCTATCTACTCGCGAGGTACTACACCAGCCTCATTTGTCAGCCTCTCATCTTCAGGGACGCCATCTGGCCGACAGCCAGTCTCTAACGATGAGGAGATGGAGATGGCAGTCATCGCAGAGATCGAGCGAGATATATACAAGGGAATGGAGCAGCTGGAGGATGCCTTCGAGAAGCTTCACCACCGGGCAGAGCTGGTTCGAACAGCACTGCGCCAGCGAGGAGCGGGATTGATGCAGAACCTCCAGAACCGCCGACGCATCGACATTCTATCAGGACCCAGCTCCGGTAACTCGCAAACATCAGGCTATGAACGTCCGCCATGGGCCGGAAGTGATCGCGACCCAGGCAGCGATGACGAATGGGCATTTGACGATGCCGATATCATGCCCGACGACTCGGCCAGCAACATCAGCAGCTCGCGACACCGGCGGCCTAAGAGACGCACGGAGCGACGCACGCCTGCCCCGATCGACGAGGAGGATGAAGGTTGAAGGCCATAGGACGATATCAAGGATCTCACGACCACAAATTATATGACTGACGACCAAAAAAATTGTTTGAAGGAAGCGCATATTTTTCCATCATAGAAATGTCAGAATTAACGACCAACCCAACCTCTTTATTTGATTCCAATAACGGCCTGACAGCACGTACTAAGATGTCTGAGAAGAGAGCAAGGTGTCGGAATATGATGTTTGTATGCTTGACGCTTGGATGTAGCCTCTTTTTCTTGGTTTCTTACTTGGGAATCGTATTTGGTTTTGCTCTTGCTTATTTTACTTTTCGTTGTCTGTTTTTTTTTTTAACTGCTTTCTCGTCCCTTTTGCTTTCGGGGAGGGAATGGGAACAAGGTCTGATGTTAGAGATATGTGATGAGCCCGAGAATGTAGGAAGTTGTCGAGAGATAAGGGTCCTTTGCTACCGTGTCTTGGGTGGTTGTCTGAATGTCTGTCGGTTCTAGATGTACGGGTCAAGGAGGATTCCAGAGTACAGGGGAGGGGATATTTGTTCCGCTGGGAAGGGGTGGATGATACCTTATGGATAGGGAAAATGTTAATGAAATGCATGGACTTGATTGTCTATCATGGTTTGCCATTCAACATCTCGCCTGTGTTGTCTCTGCTCTGTGGTCCATCATCTTGAGCAGCCTTGACACAAGACATTGGTCACTCGTATTCATACATTGCCGAGAAGCTTCTTGATCGTCACTACAAGCTACATCAAGTAATCAACATGGATCCAATTCTAGTCCTGCACCATTACCCCTTACTTTTGTCCCTTTATCATTCCATCCAGTTCATCAGATAAACAGACACTCTCCCTGTTTCCAAAAACTGCGCCATTCCCACCAAGCCTTCTTCCTCCAAGAGTCTTCCCTTGCTTCACCAGTTCACCTCCTCTTTCCTTTTTCTCATTCCATAGCCTTTATCTTACCGAGGGAGCTTTTGTCCTCGCACCGAAAAAAAAAAAAAGAGAGAGAGCTGAGACAATCTCAGCCGGGCGTATTATACAAGATCGAGCCAGAAGGAGAGACCGCCACCAGAAGGAGGCTCCTCTCGTGCCGAGCTCGGTCGGTGCTCGCGAAAACGTCTCAAAACTGCAGAGCGGCCGTTAAACGTGGATAGTAAGTATTACAATGAATAGGCGTCATGTAGTCAGTCACTTTGTCTCAGATGACGACAGGTGTTAAACCCTTGTATATTGGAAAAAAGAGAAATGCCGTTTGGGCAGGCATCGCCTTTAGCCGTAGAGAGACTCGAAGAGGTAAAGGACACCAAAGATGAGGAAGGCACCGGCACCGCCGACAGTGACTTGAAAATGTTAGCTCCCATGATATCAGGCGTAGAGCAGAGATTATAAACTTACCAACTTTGAGACTGACTCGACCCGCGATAGCACGGCCGCCAATAACAGCAACACCAGTGCAGATGGCGTGGCCACAGCTAGCACCAAGAGTAACCCACCAGTAATCCTGTCCGGCAGCCATGGCGATGGTAGCAATCTGACTTCGGTCACCCCATTCGCCCAGGAAGGTCATGATAAAGGTCTGAACCCAAGCCGGGCTAAGCAGCAGAGAGCACAGGTTGGTTACTCCTTGGAAGATGCCAGACGAACCACCACGGGGTTCCCGAACAGGAGACTGAGAAGGCGATCGGGGAGGCGACATCAAGCGGTTGCTGGGTCGAGACCTTCGGCCGTTGCCATTGAGACCCATCTCGAGCGTGTAAGCCGACACAGAATCGCCTCGCTTGCGGCCCATCTCCTTTTCTTTTTCAGCAAGCTCTTGCTCAACCTCGTGCATCTCAGCAGAGACACCCTCGTTGGGGTCCATCTGGAGACCCTCCCGCATCAGCTTGGCTCCAAAGACAAAGAAGAGAATTGCAGCGAGGAAACCGGTCAGGCGCTTGGGGATCAGGGCGGGAACAGCATGGCCCAGGACAGCTGAGAGCACCGTCATGACAAGCAGGGCACCAAAGGCGGCAGTGAAGACCACCATCCGATCGTGCTTCATGGCCATCAGGGCAGCAACTAGGAATGTCTTGTCTCCAACCTCGGAGAACAAAATCATGGTAAAGGATAGAACGAAGGAGTGGAAGGGCTGGCTGAGGTGGTCGTCATCTTGTTCGCCGTGAGTTGATCCCCTGCTCGGCTCAGTAGGTTCCTTCTTGGCGGAATCATGGAAAGGCGCGTTCTGTCCAACAGGTCGCTCGGGAAGATCATCTGGCTTCTAGAATAATGTAAGCAATCATGGTCCCAGTCTCTTGGCAGGCGAATCGATACTCACATCCAGTCCAGTAAAATCCATATCATCGTTGCCCTTGTTGCTCTTAACAAGGGGCGTGACAGCATCTCCTTCCTTCTCTTTCTCGTACTCTGACCCAATCTCCTTATCGGTATCCTTGCCGGGTTCCTTCACCACTCCTCCAGACGCGCGGATCTTCTCTTCCTCGCTGTGTGGCAGAGGAGGCGCCTCCTTGGGAGACTCAGGCTTCTTGAAACTCGCTCCGTTGAGGTCTTCCTCAAGCTTCTTCGCCTTGTATTTTTCGGTCACGCCGCCTTCGGTCCCGGTGGTACCCTCTTGAGCATGGACTCGATTCGTGTCGAACATGACGCCGTCGTTGGTCTCGGGGATCTTCTTACCATCCACGATGGTTGGGTCAACGGGTCGGCCCTTGAGCTGAGGGAGGGAATCCGGGTCGCCCTCGGTAGATCCAGCGGCAGCTGCGTTTGTCCGCTTGTGGTCATCCGTCGTCTCGATGAAAGGCCCATGGTGAGGCTTTCCATCCTTGCCATCGACGGGGGCATCCTTGGTTGGGACATCGTGTCGATTCAGACCAGCCTGGGGTATCTCATTTGTTTGCTCTGGGACCGCGGCCAGGGCTGGTAGGTCGGCAATGTCATGGGATGACAGCGCGTAGGCAATGGATGGAAGGAGGAGGAAGAGCAAGGGCGAGTGCTTGGTGCGGATCTTCATGGTGGGCGACGAGTCGATGATGTCGAGAGTAAGACGAGATGATCAGGATAGCCAGTCGCAAAGGCTTGCTGTCAGCGGTCACGGCCGCGGGTCGAGAGGACAGACGAAACTCTAGTCGAGAGGAGAATGGACAGGCAGGTTCAAAGCCGCAAACCTTGCAAGAGTCGAGGTCGCGTGCAACGTAGGATGCGGTCCACGGCGATGACGGAACGGCGAGGACGGAGGATCAATTGGACTCGAGTTCGTCTGACGCGCAAGTGACAACGTGACAGGAGAAGTAATAAAAGAAAGGTGTCCCAAAGAAAGGATTAATGAGGGCGCAATGCGTGGGCACCGACCGACTACAAGAGAGACAAGAAGGGAGTTGAAGAACGAAACTGGAATGGAATTGGTTGGGGTTGGATATTGGATGGCTTGGATTGGATTTAGGGGCAAGGAAGGTCCGGCCGGTCACAGGAGGTCAGGTCAACCTTGAGGTTTCATGTGGAGATGCCAACTTCCCTCTTTCCCTCTTTCCCCAGGCCCAAGGTCCCGTCCCGTCCCAGTCCCAAAGTGCAGGAGCGACAGGGCAGGTGCGAGCTTGCAGGGGTCAGGCAAGTCCCTCAGAGGAAAGAACAGTGGACGACGTGGCCCCAGCCGCGCCACGCTAAACCCAAATCTCACTAAGGTAACAGTTTAATCACCTATTTTTACACGAGCTTCAGGGGCCGTCGTGGCCACTTTTTCATGATCGCAAACAGGGGGCAACCGTCTAGACACCATTCAAGGGAGCAATTGTCTGTCAATCAATGCCTTGGAGGGGGAGCCTGCCTGCATACAGAAGCAATTTCCTAATATTACCATCATGAACAATCTGCCGCGCTTGTTCAGAAAGATGATTACCACCGCTTCACCTCCCTCGTCTGCCTCGCCCTCTTTGCAGTCATGGCACCAATTCATTCCATCCAAGCAGACTTGGAGTCCTGTTGAAACCTCTGGGCCGCCCCGCCAAGCATCGGAACTCGGCAGAAATCTGGATCCCAAGTTCAGGATCGTCACTTGGAACGTCGACGCAGGTGCTCACTTCTCTGACTCTCGGTTGAAGGCCATCGTCTCTCATATCCTAGGCCTAAAGCCCGTGGCCGACATCATCTTTTTCCAGGAGGTGTCCAAGCCGGCGCTACTGCATCTCTTGAAAGATGCACGCATTCGAGAGTCATGGTTCTCAACTGAAGCGGATACGACCAACTGGGGAGGTCACATATTTGCGACCATGATGCTTGTTTCAAAGGCCAGGTTTGGACCCTCCAACGACTCCATGCCTGTCTCGGCTTTAGGACCAGTGTGGAGGGTCAAGTTTCCCAGTCGCTTCGGCCGAGATGCTCTGTGTAGCGATCTCTTTGTTTTCTCATCATCAACAGATAACTCCTCCCAGACATCGCGACTTAGACTGATCAATGTTCATCTCGACTCGCTCGCGCTTGAACCATCAAGACGTCCCAAGCAACTGTCAATCACTGCGGAAATGCTGAGAGAGGCTGGAAAGGGTTTGATCGCTGGCGACTTCAATCCTGTCCTTCCTGAGGATAATACTCTTGTCGCAGATAATGGTCTTGTGGATGCTTGGGTCAAGGTGCACGACTCTGAGCCGGGGTTCACTTGGGGTGTTGATGGGAAACAAGCCTTCCTGCCAGGTCGGCTCGACAAGATTGCTATGCTGGGCTTGCAAACTCACGAAATTGAGGTCATGCATCCCGGTACTATTGAGAAGGAGGAGTTTGGAGCTGGACAAGTGCCTTGGAGCGACCACTCTGGGCTGAGATGTACCTTTGAGGTTTGAAGACAACAAGTGAGGTATTGATAACTTCAACACGGAATCCTGGGTTGTCACAGCATGCACTGTACCGTAACTTGGCTTCCGATCTCGGCCAGCTTGTTCGATAAGCAAACTCGGACGTATCTGCGCCATCTTAGTACATCAAGCTGCAGCTATCCGATGTGGTTTTGCGCTTGGACGCCGTGATGGTGTCGTACCGATTGGTCGCTTTTGGCTGCACAAAGGAACGGTCCGAGTGGGCACTAGGATTCAGGGCAGAGCATATTTAAAACAAAGAGTATTCCTTCAAGACACTAACGTGTTGCTATTTTCGATATAATTGACACAAAAGTGCTTAACTCCGTCATGGAAGCTGGCCTGTTCAGGGTAGCTTATGTTATCGCGGCTTGCCTTATCTAATCTCCGACGATGGATGTCGTCACAAGCTCGGGAAGCTTAACCGTCGACTTCAGCTTGAGCATCTCGTTTACATCGCATCGTCGATAATCCATCAGATTCATGATTTCCAAAGCTCCGTACCGAGTCTTCACAACCCTACATATCTTGTAATAAATCTCTTGACAATCTATTCGGTCCATCCCGCCAGTCGGCCGCCCTGTCCCCTCCCAGACGTCTCGCTTAGCAAGCAACACTAGGTCCAATCGTGAGCTGCCATATCACTCACGACATCTCACACCCAGAACTCAATATGGCTCCTCTCAACGAAGGGAGGAGCTCGGACTCGCAGCCGGGGAACGACAATGGCCGAGAAGCTCGTGAAGAGCAGAGCGATAACGAACCTTCGGCAGGCCCGGCATGGTACTACGAGGTGGAACGGGATGACGACGACGAAGAAGAAGATCCCGATTACCAGGATGAGCCGGATGAAGAAGATGATGATGGGTTTCAAGGTATGCTTGAGCCGAGTGTCAGGATTTGTCGAGTTTCATCTGAGATGTATAGACGCCAACGGTGGCCTCCAGTTTGAGGTCTTGTTAACCAACGATGACGGTGAAGAAGACGACAATGGAGACCAGAGTGATCAAGACGAGGATGACGATGAAAGTGCACAGCGCATCTTGGATCTCATACGATGCAAGTATTATTCCCTTGCCTTCAACAGAGAAGAGAACTGACTTTACCAAGCTGGTGCCAGAACAGGACTGCTGACCAGAGGACAACTTATTGCACTGATGCGCAATCGGGAACTCACCAACGTCCTATTCCAGGATGACCCCGACGGCGATATTGAGTTCTTACAGTGGCCTATGGGAAGACGGCGCACACCCAAAGACCCGAATCGTTTCCCGAAGGTGCCCAGCGAGGAGGGCATCAAGCTCATGCGGTCGGGGGTGTTTGGTGCCAACGACTACAACTTCCATGCCAAGAAGCGCCTTGCTACAAGGATGCTGGAGCGTGAGTTGGCGTTGGGAAACCGGGAAGATCGGTTAAGGAACAACGCTCTCATCACACAGGTATGAGCTTCACCGACAGGACCCAGACGACTCAGCTAATATGATGTGCCAGAGCATGTTACCGCGGAGCAGAGCGGAACAGATCATTCATTTTGATGATCCAGTATACTCAGGCCAGTTCTCCGACGATGGGAACTTCTTCTTCGCCTGCTCCAAAGACTTCAAGGTCAGGATGTATGATACATCCAACCCATACAACTGGAAGCATTACAAGACAGTCAGCCACCCCTGGGGCCAGTGGACACTCACAGACGCCTCGCTGAGCCCCGACAACAAATGGCTCGCCTACACCTCGATCCAGACTATGGTCTCGATTGCTCCCACTGACCCAAACGACACTGGAGACCCATACACCCTGGATCTCGATGATGGGACCAGGCATGGATGGCACGCGCGACGTGGCTTCGGCATCTGGTCTGTTCGGTTTTCTGGCGACGGGAGAGAGCTGGTTGCAGGAACTAGCGCGGCATCTCTTGTTGTATACGACATCGAGTCACGGACGGTTCTGCACCACGTTCGTGGGCATCAGGATGATGTCAACGCCGTTTGTTTCGCTGACAAGATGTCTCCCCACATTCTCTACTCGGGATCTGATGACACAACGATCAAGGTCTGGGACCGGCGAAGTATGGGCGACAACCGAGAAGCTGGAGCATTCGTTGGTCATATCGAAGGCTTGACGTACATCGACAGCAAAGGTGACGGGAGGTACATTCTCAGTAATGGCAAGGACCAGAGTATGAAGCTCTGGGATATCCGAATGGCCATGTCAACCGATCGGTTCAAGGAGTTGAACCCCAACCAGCACACGCAGAATAGCGACTTTGACTACCGCGGAGGAGTCTATGACGACGAGGACTGGGACGTACATCCCAACGACAACTCACTGGTGACGTTCCGAGGCCACAAGGTACTCCGAACTCTAATCAGATGCCACTTCTCACCTCCCTCGGCGACCAACTCAAGGTATGTGTATTCTGGCAGCACGGATGGAAAGGTGTACATCTGGAACATGGACGCAACATTGGCGGGAATTGTCGATGTCAAGAAGGCGACGATGCGCACTCGACCCATGAACCACCGGTATCGCCTTTACCACTTCGACGAGCGCGGCGACTGGGGAACCTGTGTTCGTGATGCCAGCTGGCATCCCAGCGCCCCTGTTCTCGTTGGTAAGTTGGTCCCTGAGCTTGTAACCTCCTCCCAACTGACAGCCCACCAGCATCTGCCTGGAATGGACACAGCATGGCGCAGGGAACCTGCTCACTTCACTCGTTCAACGAGAACGTCGACGACGAGGGAGATCCACCTATGGGTCGGAGCGTCAGCAATGTGCTCAAGGAAGATCCCGACTTGTACTACAACTCGACGTATGCTATTCATTAGAGCGAGACAAGATTGCAGAAAAGACATTGGATATATTTTTGTACAATTGGTCGTCTTCCACATCTGCCTCGACAGGGTGTCGTCTCAACCCCATCCAGACAGCTCCCCCTGCATGCAAAAAGAGACACCATCGTCCTCACGGCGCTCGATCGAATTCCAGCGTAGTATGATGTCGCGTTCCCGCCATGATTCCGTTAAACTCCGCCCCATTGAAGGTACTCGCAACAAGAAAGGTTGTGTGTAGCGCCCCAGCCACGCCATTTGCCAGTTGAGGATTATCGTAGAGTCGCCACCATCAGATTTCCACCCGTCGGTTGGTCATTTATGCGCTGCCCACGAGAGCGTGGTTGAGGGGGATGTGCACTGCAGTCGGGTTAGAGTAGAGTCGCATTGGGCGGGTGGTTGAGGACATACCCAGCTTGACAACGTAGCCGACAGCGCCCATGATGAGGAAGCCAACGCCGACGGCCTGGCAGAGTCGCAGGAACTCCTGCTGGTCAGCTAGAAGATGACAGTTAGTAAGAGAATCGGTGAAGCGCAAGGAGAAGCGTACGCTTAGTGCATCGTCGCATGAACTGAACACCGTCCTTGACGAACTCGGAGGGAACCTCGAGAAGCTCTTGAACCTGGTCGGACATTTTGGCGGGTGTTTGAAAGGAGAGGAGGTCGAAAAGACGATATTAAAGTAAGTTGAACGAAGAAGAATAGAGGAACGACGGGTTCGCCAGTAGAGAAAGGGTCGTGGATGGGTCGCGTGAGTGGATGGGAGAAAAGAGAGTCAAAAAGGTCGACGATGCGCAAAGGGGGCCTCTTTTGGTGATCCAGTAATGACAGCTGCACCCCCGTGCGAACGACGTGTTAACAATAATTTCCAATTGGGGGAAGGCCAGATTTCCGAAAGGGCGGACGGGCCGGTGGATGTTCCGGCGGAAAAGAGTCTGGACCACACCAGCCACAGCCACAGCAATGGTTCCCCCCTGGCGCCACCGCTTCAGCCCCAGCAAGTGGAGAGGCGCGGAAGCATGGGAAGTGGGGTTGAGCTGGTTGCCTGCGGCTTTCCCAGGCTATTTCCCCCAGACGCGAGCCGCTAGACGCCAGCTGCCGCCGGGGGGAGGAAGGAGGAAGTCCTTTGCAGGTGTGCCGTGCCGTTTTGGCTTTTGCTTGCGAAGCTCCTTCCCCGGAAAGAGGCGCGAAGCTCTTTCTCCTCGCAACCTTCTCGCAAAACCTCGACGCCCATCAACTCTACAACGCGAATCCACGGCCCATCTTCAGGCGTCCTCTATCCTTTTCATCCTTCCGAGTTTGCTTACTGGCACTTTGATTCATTAAGCTAGTGCTTCCCGGTTCGACCTGGTTGAGCGTGCGCCGCGAGAGTCTGATTCAGACGGTGACGGAAGGGCCGACTACCAACGAACCGCGCGCCGCCGATTGAATAATCGGATAGCCAGACGCCGACGGATCCCCAAGCGCAGTTTTCGACGTCGAATCTCCCAGCGACCGAATCGCGATTGATCGCCGACCGAAGGAAGCGCTCGCAGAAGGAAAGGAGGAAGGTTGATCGGGCTAGACGGCATCCTCTATTCCACTGCCCCCCGCCTGTACCTGTGCCTTTGCCCAGGAGCTAGATATCGAGGATTGCGAGCACAGAGCTTCGTCCTCAGGATTGGATCCTCGAATCAAGGATCGTCTTGTCTGGAGGTATCATCTGGACCTCAATCCATCCTGTCACCCGAGGAGTGTACGTATTGCAAGTTTCCAGCCCTGTTCATCCTTCATCATCACACTGGTGTTTCAAGGCCTCTGAGTCTTGGGGGGTGCGGTTTTTAGAAACGGAGCGACCAGTGGCTGATGACCAAGTGTAAAGACCAGAGGCCGTCTCGTGTATCTCGCAGACTAATTATCACTTTTGACCACCCTCATCCTCGTTGACCTTTAGATCCCTTGCACGGCACTAACCTGTGCCTCGTGCATCGAATCGGCTAAAAATGGCCGAAGAGGACTTTGAGATCGACTTTTACGGCGATGCCAACAACGAGCAGCAGCAGGATGACCAACGTGGCGACGGCGGCCACCACGACCACCACGACCACCAACACCAGGATCACCACCATGGCGAGCACCGACGGGATAGCCACGGTGATCAGAACATGGATGAGCACCACCCGCAAGACAGCCATCGGGGTCAAAGCCACGACCATGGCCATCACGGTTCCGGCTCCCAACAAGGAACCAAGCGAAAGCAGGAAGAGGATGATCGGCCAGTCGACCAGGCTGCTACCACTTCAGTCATGATCTCGGAATTGAATTGGTGGACCACAGATGACGACATTCGAGGATGGGCCCGACAAGCTGAGTGCGAAGACGAGCTCAAGGACATTACGTTTAGCGAGCACAAGGTCAATGGAAAGAGCAAGGGGTACGATTCCCAAGGAATTGACGAGTTGGATGAAGCGACTGACCGTTTTCCAGCCAAGCATATGTCGAGTACTATTCACCTCAGGCGGCGACCGCGTTCAAGCACTGCGTTGAGCAGATCATGGCCGAGAACCAAGCCGGCCACAAGAAGATCAACTTGAGCTACTGGAACCCCAATGTGAACCCCTTCAAGACTCTGCCCAAGGACGCCCCGGCCCGGGCCAAGGATCAGAACCGTTCATCCTCAGGCTCTTACAACGACCGCGGCAACAGCATGGGCGGAAACTTTGGCGGTGGCTTCCGGGGTGGACGTGGTGGATATAACCGTGGCGGTATGAACCAGGGCAGCTACAACAACCGCAACTATAACAACAACAACATGGGCGGCTTCAATCCCAACATGGGAGGTGGATTCAACGGACCCATGGGCGGTGGCAACTTTGGCGGCTTCAACAACAGAGGCGGCATGATGGGCGGAGGCATGCGCGGCGGCCCTGGTGGAATGCGAGGAGGTCGAGGAGGCATGATGGGTATGAACCCTATGGGCGGAATGCCTATGGGTATGCCCGGGAACATGGGAATGGGCATGATGGGCCCCAACGGGATGCCTGGTATGTTGAAGCTCAGAGACTGTGATGGAGTATAGCTAACCCCCCCCAGGTTTCCAAGGCATGCCTCCCAACTTCAACCCCGGCTTTGGCTTCAACCAGAACCAAGGCGGCGGCGATTGGGGCAACCCGCATGGTGCTAAGCGACCACGTCCAGAATAGGACTGGCCGGGCGTTTGGTATGTTGACAACCTCTTCACCGCGTTGACTGTGATGGAACATGGCTAATTCTTCTAGGTAACGCGGTTAGAAGCTTCGATCCAGGTAATGACCTGGCTTTCGTTTTGCCAGACCTCTGGCAACGACCGGGGCGGGGCCCAAGGCGTGGGCAGCTCGGACAACGGTAGGAAACCAGTACCAAAGAGCCTCGTCCGCCGCTGCTCGCCTGCCTCAACATTGTTACAATGGCTTCCTGGATCAGGATGCAGCGAAGGTTCCTCGTTTATGCAACAACTAGTGGCGCCTTGATTCCGGGAAAGGAGTGGTATGCGAACGGACAAGTGTCTGGAGGAGGCGATTCAGGAAAACTGGAGACGCAGCCTCTCTCAATTGTATCAATAGATTTAGGTATGTAAGGTTAGGCACAGGCGTAACAGAGCGTTTATTGATTTTGACTGGGTGTCTTGTTCATGGTTCCGTGTCTTGTGTGCGTATCCAGATTGTGAAGCATCCACAGGGTGTCACTCAAGTCGGGAGAGGTCTACTATCATGTCATGGATGTAAAGGAGGATCCCAGTGGGCGCATTTGGCATCGGGCATTTAGAAGTCTACCTGGACGAGGTTATCTGGAAATCGAAGCGGAATTTGCGGCTTCTTTTCAAGGTTCTTGGATGTGTGTCTATGTGCGTGACATAGAGCTCGCCCTGTCTAGGGGAGACTTTCTGTCGACTTGAGAAACACGATCGAACAAGATACGAATATTCATGGAATTTCTGCTCAATCAACATATTTTGAATCTGCCTTTGGCTGGCCATGTTTCTAGACTGGTGGCTCTGCATGCTTGTGTAACTGCCAGGAAGGGGAAATTGCTGGACAGTTCGTGCACACTTGTAATTCACAAATAATATCAGGACCTTTTGGGCACTATATTTATTTCGGAAGGGGAGCATGTATTTGCTATCCATTGACCAACTTGGCTAGGTATTGGGCGCATACTCATCCCAGTGTTCAGTAGGATTAAACAGCCCCTCCCCTCGCAACAGATGAGGGACCTGGAGAAGTCTCGACCAATTGATAAATATGTAGATTAACAACTTTACATTGCTATGAAATACTTTAACATTCCAGTATATTTCTAATTAAGGAGATACCAATGACTTTGCAATGAGAGGCCCAGTGGCATGCCAAATCGTTGGTGTGCCAAACCCTCTCGATTCTTGATACGCAGTCCAAATACACGTCTAGACTCACCTTGAAAACATGTCCAGAGAAGATGGGTTGTATATTACCGCAATTCATCATTGTTGCCTGTTACCGCAGACTGTGACTGCTGCCTTAGGCTGACTTGTGCTGGGCAGGTAAGCAAGCACCAAACCTCGCTTCACCAACCGTCTGACATGTCCAACTCTGGGCCTCGTGATTGTCGTTGAGGCGCAAGTCTCTTTGTTTTTGCATTGCATTGCACTGCACTAAACAAACACAGATGCCACTCAAGGCCCCAATTCTAACACTTTCAAGGATTGTCCCTCGGCATCGCCTCTGTGGAATAATTGATCGTTTGGGGGCCGACGCATTGAGTCGCCGGGTGAGTCAGGCCGTGAATCCCTGACAGCTTATTTGCTACAATCAGAATCACTGACATTGAGGCAGTATATGTCTCCTTCAAGACCTTCTATATATTCATCTCCGTGTTCTTCTGTCTTCACCGTTGAACCTCGGACATTTGCCATCCTCAGGCGACACTCCACCATGGCTACAGGAGACGTCAACAAGGCCGACGGCCTCGAGGAGGCCCAAATCGACCAGACCAAGGATGTTCAAGACCCTCAGGAAGATTCTGACCCAGGTCCCATTATCGAAAAGTGGCGGCCCGTGATCGATGCCATTGCTGAAGCCACCAAGGAGGCCTTCCCAGCCAGCCCAGCCTTTGACCCATCTTCACCCTCGACATTCCAGACATACTGGCGAGGCGTCTTTACACGTCTTCGAGATTCAGTCTTGAAGGATCAAGAGATCCCTCACTACCTGACCAATCCGCCCGTCCCCGCCTTTACCGTGACCTTGTTCGACAATATGCACGCGCTCGGCTGCCCCTGCTGCCAATCCTACTCGGAGCCCGCCATCAAATTGGAGAACGAGAACGGCGTGACAAAGGAGGATTTTATGAACGGAATCATCGATGCCATGTACGGCGAGGCGCTTCCCAAGGTGTTTATCGAGGAGGACCCTATGTGCGAACAGGACGACGAGACAGACGACGACGCCGAGATGGAGAGTGAAGATGGGAGCGAGGACGATAAACCAGAGACCGAGCCTTTCAAGAACGACTCGGGGGTTCTCGTGTACACCTACGGCTGGATGAGCAGTGGCAACAACGACGAGGGAGAGAGGATCATGTATGGGGATGAACCCGACATTGTCCTGTACTGCTGCCAGCCGGATGAGTTTGAGAAGAGGACCAAGAAGGACGACAAAAACTCCAAGGTCTCGAAGGAATCCAAGGACGTCAAGGAAACTAGGGAGTCTAAACTCTGAGGGCGCTGATGGCACTGACAAGGAGGATCAAGATGTTCTAGACATGCACGGGAAACTCTCAACTCAGAACGGTGCCGTTGACGGTTGCCTCTACCAGTAATACACTGACTCGAGGGTCAAACCACTTCATGCCCATTCTCTATTTTGGCCCTTGGAGTGATTGACTGAATGGTAGTGATGGGTGATGGAAATTGCCTTGTGAATATCTCATAGGAGGTCTTGCTCCTGAGTGATCCTGGGAGCGGACTGGAGGTTGAACCCATCATCTCCATGCACGACCGCACAATCAGATCAAAAATAGCTGCCAGGAATGTTTATTCCACACCCTGGGTGAGTCTATGAGTCAAGACATACTACATAAACATGACTAGACGCCCACTCATGTAATGCTCCAGCTTGCCTTTGGAACGTAAGAAACCGAGCCCTTGGGTTGCAACAACTCTGTCAATGCTGGAGTCATATCAGACGGAAGAGAAAGGCCACTTGCTAGCACTGCTATGAGGATTGCAATGCCGTAATTCGCTCTGAGCAGATGGAGAGCAATCTCAGCTCTAATGTTCGTTGGTGTGGCGCTGTTTGGTACGTGAACTTGTCTTTCAACGAAGCAACTCATGGCTTTTGTGATGATGACCATCCATCAACATACTGCCAACCTTGACCCTGACGCCGTGGGCTCATTATTGGCAATTGAGCATCTCTCATCCGAAGCATAGATATCGTGAGCTCCATGGTCTTGTGAGCCCTCGTCCGACATCTATTCAGGACCACGACATACATGACATCGGCCACCTACCACGAAAGTACTCAGACGTCACTAGGATCACAAATACGTTACACTACAGTACAACTACACACAAAGCTCATCAAAGGGGGGGCGACGGGTACGAGGGTATATCAAAACCTCCCCTCTCTCAGCTCCTTCGGCCTCTTCTTCTCCTCCCTCTCTCTCTTGCGGATGCTCCTCATGTCGGGCGGCCTCTCGATCCCCAGCTCCCTCCGCAGCTCGTCCACGTCATCCCCCAGCCTCTCCTCCCAAAAGACGTTGATCACCTCCTTGGCCCGGGCGCCGTTCTTGATCGCCCAGGGGAGGTAGATGCTCGCGAAGCGCCGCCTCTCGCTGCGCTTCATGGTCGCGGCTGCAAAGACGCTGAGTCCCGTCATGGGGAGGAGCGTGTTTGCGAATTCAAACGCCTTGAGCGCAACTTCACCCTCCCTCACGATCGGCAAGCCTGTGAGAGCATGGTAAAAGTCGTGACACTCGCGGTACCGCTGCATGACGTACGCGCACTCCTCGTCGTCAATGTACCGCACCGCGGAGCGGGTGTCGGGCGACACGCCCTCGCGGTCGAGCCATCCGACGTAGGCGCGGCCGACCGTGTTCTCGGGGAGGGCGCGCAGGGCTGGGAGGGAGAGAGTCTTGGACGAGATGCGGGGGCGGGCGCGGAGGATGCGGCGGCCGGTCGGGTCGGCGAGCATGGCGTCGCGGAGGCGGTAGATGAAGTATGGGGTTGCGGTGGCCTCGCCGGTGGCAGCGATGAGGTCTGCAGACGAGTCAGCTGGAGTATTTGGAAGGGTACAGAGTGCATACCGTGGCGATACGGGTCGAAAAAGGACCACAGACTAGCCCCAATGGCCAGTCCAGCCCGCTCAACCCTCGTCAGAGGCACATGGCCGGGATAATTTGGCGGGGGCCTGTTCAAGCTCGAGAAGCCGCGGTGAGAGCAAGAAACACAAGCTGTAGCACGTAGAAGGGTGTAGCCCCGTCGGGCTGGCCCAATTGACCGCAGCCGTGGCAGAGCAGCCTCCATTGCGACGGGCGATCCGGCAATGGGTTGGTGATGGTACGATGTAGAGGGCTGGTGGTGTTGATGGAGGAGACATGGGCAGCCGCCATGACTAAGCTCTCAAAACAACACACCAGACGAACGTCACGCGAGGGAAAAGCTTCACAAGGAAGCTGGTGAGTAATTGTTTTATATTTTTCGATGATTAGATTTGTGAACGAGTCAAAGAGTAGTTCTGGCTTATCAGTTGACCGTAGTCGGGCTCTGAAGCCCAGCCAAGGACGTATGAGCAAACTCCGCCAGTATCCTGAGATGGCGCCTCTCTAGTTGAGATTGATATTCATTCACCACCAGATCCGATCCTGTTCTGTCTAGTGAGTGATATATATTGATCGAGATCCCTAAAGTCATATATCATGTCAATTTAACCAATCCGATATCAATCCGCTTCATAACGCTAGCCAAGGAAATCGTCAAGTGTGCTCCAAAGATTAAGCCGAGTTCGCTCCATCCTGCCCATTTTCCGTTGTTTTCAGTGTCAGATATGTATTGAGGTGCACCAGTTTTTTGGGATTATCCCCTGGTTCGTAGTGCATCGTCTCAAGTAGATCCCAGCCCTCGATACCGCCGCCAAACTCACCACCCTTGATCTTTTCCTCCACGCAGAACCGCAACACGGTCACCGCTCGCAAGTCGGGAAAGTCGCCTTCCACTATCACGCCGCAGACCTCGTCGTTGACCTCCTGGAATACATCGGGGTAGTCGGCATTCGGAGGGATGTAATATTCGGAGTAGAGGGTCAGTGTCTCCAGCGAGGCGGGCAATACCTCGTTGAGAAACCTCGTTTCCTCAAGCCCGTGTTCGCCCACAAGGTTTTCTTTTGTGATGCAGAGATGCCTCAGACCTGTCAGACTTGCCAGAGAGCCGACATGCCCTCTACAATGGCGATGTTCTTCAAAGCCGTCGGTATGTAAACCAAACTCGAATAGGTTCTGGCCAAACTTCCTCAACGCGTTGCCAATCTCGGTCAGGTTGAACTTCCAGTTGATATCGAATCCTGCCTTCCGGACACTCCCGAGTGTGATGTAGAGGCTACGGAGATCCTTGCAGATGGTTAGGATGTGTCTTATCGCTGCAGCATCGATGATGGCCTCAGAGAGGTCGAGACACTGTATGCGGATGGGTAGACTGGCCCAGAGCCTCGTCTCCTTCCCAAAGCCCATCCAATGGAAGCCCTGAACTCGCAGTGTCCTGAGGTTGGGGTGAAGCAGGACGCATCTAAAGTCGGTAATGGGTGGGCTTGGCTCAATGGCTGAGTTGTAGCCGGCGCCCCTCAGGCGCAACTCTTGGAGGTTTAGGAGATGGTTGGCATGAGATTCTGCAACGTTGCCGTGGGGCGTCTGGTCAACTTCGCTGTCGTAGAACTCGCTAGAGTCGGTGTAGGCAATCTCTTTCCGCTTGCCCAGACTTCCACCCAGCAACCAGAACAAGGCTTTGGACGGGCAACTGTATGTGATGTCGACCAGTTTTACGTAGGGTGTCAGGGCCAGGATAAAAGTGGCCAGGTTGTTTCTGTCGCGAGGGGTCATGTTGTGGGGAGTTTGCATCTTCTTGTCCAAAAGCCTTTGGAAGGTTTGAGGCATGTTGAGAGAATCAAGACGCTCCTCGAGCAGGTTGGACAAGTGGGCATCTCTTGGCCACTCAATATCATCGATGACGATGAACCGAGCACTGAGACCGAGCTGGGGATGAATAGCTAGGGTATGGGCGAGCAGGGCCTGGCGGTAGTGCTCATCGTCTCTAATGCCGGATACGATTGTTCGGTAGAGCAGGCCCTGGGCCACACTGTAAAACTGGCGACATACGAGGGACAGAGTCATCAGGACCCTGAGAGGGTCGTGATTGAGCCTGTCCCTAAGCAGAGTCCATTTAACATCGGGGATCTCGCACTGGAACTGGGAGAAGATGGCATGCCAGACCTCGTCGGGGAGGCGTATCATGGTAGGCAGCTTGTTGAAAGAGGCCGTGGTCACTGAGAGGTGGGTTGGGTTGGTTGGCTACCGCAGGTAGGCAAGACGAGATGAGAAGAGATGAGGCGAAGGATGTAGAAAAGACTTTTGAAAGAGTGAGGATCCAGGTCTGGCGCACGAGGCAAGATTGAGTCAATTGTTTATGACAGAGATGTTCTTCCACCGCAGCCTCGAGAGTCTGGGTGGTGAAATGTTGGGTGAGGATGAGGAGGATGAGGGGAAGAGGAAAGCCCTCGACTCGCTGGCCAACAAGAACAAATATAGATAATGAGCTTACCTCCAGCTGTTAGTCACGTGGTGTGATTCTGCGAGAGAGAAACGGGAAGGAAGGAGAGGTTGGATTATGGCTTGGTTCGCTCGTTGGACCGTCTCAGAAACGACGTACTGTACTTTGCGGCGGCTCGCGCGGGCGTCGGGATTCCTATTGGGACTGAGAAGATGGATGGATGGATGGATGGGTGTTTGTCATAATATGCGCGTCTTATAACGGGGTAAGTCCCAGTATTGGTCCGTACAGTATCCGAAGGTTACATGCCAGCCGTGGCTGCGTACATGCGTGCGTGTGAGAGAAGAGGAATTGAAGAGGAGAAATGCAGACACAACTGCAGAACCTTCTATATGGGCTGGGCTGGCTGGGCTGAGCTGGGTACATCTGCCGATGGCACAACAATCAGTACCCCGGACTGACTGTCAGACGGGACAGACGGGATGGGAAAGGATGCAGAACTAAAACCGGCTGAATGGTTCAAGCATCCAATTATTGTTGCTAGGGGCTTGAGCTGAGAGACGAGAACCTGACGTTATACCCTGCTCCTCCTGCTGGAGGGGAACCGGAGGAATATTGCCGGTGGATGGAGGGTGACAGTTCCAGTGGCCGCGGTGGGAGTGACAGCCAATACAACAAGGATGAGTGCAATGTAACAGAGACAAAAGAAAAGAAAAAGAAAAGAAAAGAATAACACTAACAACACAACAACAATCTGATTTATCGTTTATCGGGTGCAGCTGGTGTCAGGCAGGCTGACTGAGAAGCTGTTTCACCCTGCAACCATACTATTCAATGGCATGGCTCCTCCCACACCTACTTTTGACACCCTCCAACTCGCTGCCGTCCCCCCTTGCTCCCGCCCCAGCATGACACTTCTCAATGATGGGATGGGATGGCACGGCACAGATCATCTGCTGCTGCGCGACTGCGCCCTTCCAGCAGAAGAAAGAAAAAAAAAAGAAAGGAATGGCGACCGGGTCCCCGGACGCCGGCCATGATCCAGATCCATCCATCCTGACAATGCTTCCTGCCTCTGCCGAGTCCACCAACGCCCGCCTCCGACGTGTGTGTGTGTGTGCGCGCGCGCGCGTATACGTGTACATGCGTGTGTGTGTGTGTGCACCGAATCAGCCGCTTGCCTGATGTACCGTAGTATTTGGCCACCTGGAAAGGCGTCAAGATGGTCAGCCGCATGCCTGTGCCGGTTGATATGGAACCCCGCGGTGCGTGAGATGATGGATACATGTTGGATGGAATACAGTTCGCAGCCTTAAACAATGACTCTCGTGCCAGAGATGTACGGCTTGGGCAAACAATGACAGACCCAACTCTCTGCTTGTATCTTCGAGCCATTCACCCGAGAGTCCCGTGGCGTCTGTTGGATGGCTGTGACCGGGAGGTATCGTGGCTCAACCTACCGACGAGGCTGTCACCAACCATGTCCATGTCCAAGTGTCTTCCTACCATTTAGTTGACAAGGTCGAATACAATCAAGACTGGTTGAAGTCAACGGGTCGCGTGTTTGATTGGCTTCCAAATGACATCGGATGCTTGCAGATCAAGGCCTCGAGTCGCATGTGGTTCTCCGGCTGACTACATATTCGCGGCTCTTTGGGCCTTGTGCTACATCGGGTGGTTGCACGATTCCCAGAATAGACTTTGAAGTCCCGTCTAGGCATCTGATCTGATGCAAAACCTTGTACAGACTAACGTTGGTCAAGTTGCCTGGCCAAGGTTTAGGCAGAATGGTGTTGACCATGGTTAATTCACCGATACTCTCGAGCCGCATGAAGAGAAGAAAGGCTACAACCCTATTCTTGGTTCAGCCAAGGTCTATATAGGTAGCTACAGTCCATGACCGAGTTTCACATGAAAAGATTTGAGGGCTCGTCAACTATCTAGTGGCTCAGTTATCCCATCAAGGACCGGGCTTCAACTATAACAAAGA